>VMDO01008527.1:63699-83645 GCA_007922755.1 Pedetes capensis
ACCACAAAAATAATAATAATAATAATAATAATAATAATAATAATAATAATAATAATAATCTATCCAGGAAGAATGGTGGGTAGGAAGGTAGACCTGTAAGTTTACAGTAATTGGTTGATAAAGATAAATACCCATTACTTTTTTTTGTTTTGTTTTAACTACTTCTTATTCCTTGTAGCAGAACACAGGTGTTAAATCAGGATAGTGAGTTTTTTAGGGGACTGGAGTGCTTTGTAATGGCCCAAGTGAGGAAACTGGAGTGGGCCAGTGAAATGGTTGGTGATTTCAAACCCAAAATTGTGAATGCTTTCCTCCTTCATATATTCCTTAATTACTAACTAGTTCATCACAAAAGGCAAATGTGATTGGTCAGATTGTTTTTGAAATGGAGGAGTGGTGTTTCTTGACCCACTCTAACACAGGGCTTAATCACCTGACCTCACAGAACCCAGGAGCACAGTTAGAAGACGGTATTCCAAAACAGTTGGAACATTCTCAAAGGCAGCGTGGAGGTTACTGAACTCACCAAGTTGTAAAAGTAAAGATTGTTCCTTCTAGCTTTACTAACATCTCAAAGAAGCAGGACAAACCTAAATTGAATTTTGCTCTCTTCACTCTCTCTGCATTTTGAGGCATTTCTTGCTATGATCATCTCAATTAAAGGCTAAAATGGGAAAGAGAGAAAGTACGATTCAGGTCAGCCAACTCTGCTATTGCTAATAGCTCCATTAGTAACTCTCTCATTTAGTTTTCTGAATAGTAATTATTACCCTAGGGTACTGAATAATTTTCAGTGACCTAAAAGTAGAAATGTAGCTGTTAAGGTGGCCTAACTTGTAATTTGTTGTATAAGATAGGTTCTAGGAATTATATTTGTGATAATATAACCCTGGCTGCAAAAAACGTTTTCCAAGTAAATGTCAACCACTGTAGGAAAAATTTGTCAGGGCAGAATGGTACAAGGTGGCATTCACCAACTATTTTTTTGAAAAAGAAAAGCATTGACACTGTAATACAAACAATACATATTTTATGGGCTTCACTTCAATAATGCTCAAAGATAGATTTTGCTGATGAAAATATCAGACTGTAAAATTATTTTCATGACAGATATTGCCAAATTCTGGATTCTGAAGCTGGCATCTGTTTATTTAGTTGTTTGATTTATGTATGTATTTATGTATGTATGCACCTATGTATATTGCAGTACTGGAGGGCAAAACCCAGGGCCCTTCACATGCTAAGTAACTTTTCCACCACTAAGCTACACCACTACCCCTTTTTCATTCATTCTGAGTGTCTCACTAGATACAACACTCTGCCTCTGGCCTTGAACCTGTGAACTTCCTGCCTCAGCGTCTCCAGTAGAGGGGATTACAGTAGGCATACATCACAGCAGCCAGCCTTAAAGATTTTAAATCATGAAATCTATTATTTTTTAACCAATGCAGGTATTATAATTTTAAAAGTTATTGCAATCAGTCATGCACTGATAGAAATGGGCACAGAGGGATGGAAGGGGGAGGGCACTGTGTACAAAACAAAGCTTTCTTCTGGGAGTATCAGGGCCAGGTATATCTTCTCATTTTTGATAATGCATTAAGACTTAATCAATATTCTTAGCTTTACAAGAAAAGGCAAGGTAAATGGAAATTCATTATCAGTTATCAGTTAATTATTGTGCTATATACTTTTTGTAACCAATTCATTTGTTGCCAGTGACGGCCATTCTGTGGAACAGCCAAGTTAATTAGCCTTAGTACCTTCAAATGTGTTGAACAATCCATACAAGTTCAGTATTTTTCATTTGACCTTTTAAACAAAAATGACTTCTTTTTGTTTACCATTTCTAAAGTCATTGCATAAATTAAAACAAAATAGATTAAGCCATGAAAGTATAAAATAAGTCCATCTCATCTGTAACATATGACTCCAAATCTCACTATGTAACACAAGTGTTATTTAATAATTCTAGGTTATTTAAAGAATGATGTACATTCTTAGAACAAAGAGAAACACTTTTATTCTCAAATATAAAAATTTTGGAATTACTTACCACTTTGAAATCACGTGGATCATGTAAAATTTGGAGAACATAGGGGAAGCAATGGAATTATTTGTATCTTACTTAATTCTATGTTCATCATAATTTTATGATTTGAGTATTAACTGAATATTATTACCAAGAAGCTGTTTCAGCATAGTGTGACTGAAGCCATTCTGATGCTTTACAACATTTTATTTTAAAGTAGATAATGACTCTCGAGGAGTAGTAAAAATAAAACAGTTTGTGTGGACTTTTCGCTCAGCTTCTTTCACCCATACTGTCTTACAGAACAACATTATGTTGTCTAATCAAGCAGTGGGTAATACTACATATTTGTACAAAGTTTATTCATTTTCACCAGTTTTTACACGCGTTGTTTTGTTTGGTTTAGTTTAGTTTTTGAAATGTCATTATATGAAAGTATTCAAATGTGTAGATTTGAGTTACTGTCAATACAGTGGATGCCCAATACTGTCAATATATTCATGACCAAGAAACTTCCTCTTACAGTTCCTAACATCCCTACTCTGTCCCCAAACCTAACTTTGAAAACACCAATGCATTTTTCAGTTGCTAAAATTTTGTCATGGAGCATATAATGTAGAACAAAATCATACATAACATCACTGTTTGGTATCAACTCTTTTTACTCAGCATAAACTTTGGAGATCCATCTGTTTTGCGTTGTGTAATATTTTCTTATTTTGTTTTGTGGTGGATTAATTCCATTGTATGAATGCGTCACCATGCGTAGATATTGTTGTAGTTATGAGATGACATGTCTCCCAAGAGGGCTCAAGGAAGGTGTGGTCCACAGCCGGTGGTGCTATGTTGAGAGGTGCTGGACACTTTTGGAGATGGGGCTTAGCTAGAGGAAATGGGTCACAGGGAGTGCGTCCTTGGTGACTGAATCTTGTCCTGGCTCCATACGTCTGTCTGTCTGCCTCCTGTCCTCGCCCCACCACATGGCCCTGCCATGATGTTCTGCTTTATCGCAGGTGCAGAAGCAATGAGCTCAAGGGCTATGAACTAAAAGCTCTGAAACCATGCCCAAAGCAAAATTTTTCTCACTTAAGTTATGTTACGTATTTTGTGACAATGAAAATCTGACCAAGGCGGACATGCATGATCTACCTACAACATGTAGTTATAAAAACCCTAGCAGTGTTCCACTGAATGACGTGTAGACACAACATGGAATTTTAGTCTCTGCTTTTACTTGTTCAATTGCATGGAATTGGAAAACCCATACATCCTATTTGACAAAATAGAGATAAGAACAAAACAAAAAATTTAAAAAATGGGCATATAATAAAACGTGCTTGAACATTAACAAAGATGCACTTAATTTCCCACATTGTGATATTGGTTCTACCAGCTACCTGCCTATTAATATTTGACATCTTTTAAAGCAGTATTTTAAAATACCACATGGGAGAAGAATGGGGCAGTCCACTCACAATGCAAGCCCAAAACAATCAGCCATTGAAAACCCTATGAGAGTCACTATGCCCAGACCCTACCCAATATCACCTAACAACAAAATCCCCACACTTTCTTCAATCTAATATGTGCCCTTTCAACAGTTTTAGAGGGCTACAAAATAAGATGCAGATTTGCTTGAGGGAATCCAATCCATACATGATTCAAATATGGATCTGATTTTATGGCCTTCTAAAACTGTTGAAAGGCTGCGGATTAGAATGGAGATTATAGAGACTCATTTTGAAAGTAAATATTAGGAATATTTTTCATAAATAACTTTGTTATAATGTCTTCCTACAGAGAAACAAAGATGTGAAATTTATATGACTTTGTATAGCTTAAATAATATTTAACTAAACACAGAGATTTTGAATATTAAATTATCTAATACATAAAATAGTTTATATTATAATTCAATAGGATGATGCCTCCCCCTTCCTTTTCTTCTATCATTCTAGCTATGTTTGGCTGGGAACTTTTCAAGTAAAATCTATTATTTTTTCTATAAGGAATAAATGAATCATTCTGGCAAACATGTTTTGAGCACCATATGTAATTCTTTATTAGTGTATAGATGTGAGGTGTTTTTATTCCAGTTTAGTCTTTGAAAGTTTTGTTACACAAGAACCTGGTTATAATCAATTAAAATATATGGTTTTCCACAGATTATTTTAATTATAACACTAATGGAATTTTTAAGTTATTACATAGATTATCTCAAGAAAATAGACAGTATATTATGTTTGATATTTTAATGGAGTTTAATATAAAAAAGTACATTTGAACTTAAGATTTTATTTTGAAAGTTATTAATTTTATTTTATTATTTTACATTTATAAAAACATGGACTTATAAAAACATGTCATTGAGGATGTTAGATCCTTTATTGCAGGAAATGTTTCTAGGTTTTATTTTAAATGCAATTAATTTTATACTGTAATTATTTTGTGCATATCATAATCTTTATTTTTAAATTTATTTTTGCAGTACTGGGAGTTGAACCCAGGACCTCGCGCTTGCATGCTCTGCAAGTGCTGGACCACTGAGCTGCACCCCAGCCCAATTATTTTTTTTTACTTTTTTCAGACAGGGTCTTGCTAAGTTATGCAGACTGCCTCTGGTCTCGAACTTGCGATCCTCCTGCCTCTACCTCCCAAGCTGCTGGGATTATAGGCGTGCATCGCTGCGCCCGATACCATAATCTTTATTATATCAAAAATGCCAACTTTAAGAATATTTCATAACAAAATAATATTGGATTTATTGTTTGCTATTTATTTTTAATTTTTTAAACTAATTTGTTTTTTTACAAGTCTACTTGTACTAATTAAATAAAACTTTAACACATGGGGATATTAATTCATGATATCCTTTAAATTTAAAGGAAATATTTCTCATTTAAATGAACAGTTTCATACATCACCATGTGCAACTATTTTAATATAAACCTAATTCTGTTTAATATAAAACTAAATTCTTATGTTGAAAGATATTCTCATCACATTGAAGTAAAACAGATAAACTGATTTGCAAACTAATAGCACATTGACAAAACATGGTGTATTGTGAACTATCCACATTTAACTCAGTCAGAAGATAACACATTATGTATACCTCAGATTCCCCAACACAATGTTACCTGATACTCTAACTTCATGGGATGCATAATCTGTTAGTTGTAGAAAGTTTAGAGTGTAGTTCTTAATCCTTGAGAGATGACAGACTCACCAGTGATTTTTTAGATTTATGTAGGACATAGAAAAAATGTGAACAATTTAGGGCTAAAAGTGAACTTCCTAGGCTTTTGCTTAGTATAATGTCCATGATTATCTAGAGATTTGCATAAAAAGATCAAAATGATGAGGTGATTATGCACAGATTCAAAATTTCAATCACACCATCTGTAGGTGGTCTCAATAATGAGATCCTCATTGCCTAAAGGGAATGAAAAATCAGCAGGCTGGTTTCTTGCAAAATTAGAGGAAATGGTACGTGCAAGGCTAGTTTCTCCAATCATGAAATTAACTTTTGTTATCATATCTTTGAAATAATTAGCTCTTTTAAACATGAAAATAATTATTTTGTATAAAACTAAGAGGTTATTTTTAATGTCACGTATTATGTGATTAAATGTGTAAACATATATCTGGAATTCTACAAATTACACACACCCCTCACATTCTAAATTTAATCTTGATTTACAAAGTCTTTACTAATAGACATGTTTTAAAATATATACAGAGAAAATAACAACCAAAGTGCCTGTCTTCTTTAACTTCCTACTGTGTTTCTCAGCCAGCAAAATGCACATGACAGACTGATCACTGGACTCTGTTTAGATTAGTTGAACCTCAGCCTAAAGTCTTTGGGTAGAAGTTATGGATTGTAATGTGGATCTTTAAGCTTGTGTCTCTTAGAGTGATGGTCATTAATTGATCCATTAAGTAGTTAAAATGAATGTATTCCTTCAAAAATGATGGGAGTCACTCAAATGATTCATTTTTTTCAAGATAAAAATTAATTAAAAGGAATAGTGTCAGTCATGGGTAGAAAGTACTGCTAAGGTATCTAGGAAAATAAAATTCCAAAAGCTTTAGAAATCACATCTAAAACTTAGCTTACACAAAAATCCTGGTGAATATAAGTTCACATTACACTGAATATAACTTTTGTTTATATTATAAATGGGAATGATTATTGATTATGGAATAAGGAAAGCAAAAAGAATGGCAGCAATGTCCAGAGGAATTAAAAGGAGAGATTGAGAACATTTAGTAAAATATCTATTTGCATGTAATGATATATTATTGGGAGGACTTTACTAAAAAATGAACATTATAAACTCCAATGCCATTTATGCTCTAGAAAGGAGATAAAATGGAATCAAACCAGTGAAGATTAAAAAAGTAAGAGCCCCAGGCATGCATTAGAAACAATTACAAACCTAGTTTAAACTAATCTAATTATGTCAGTAATCACTTTATATATTAATAGCTCAAATGCACAAAGTACAAGACAGAGATTGACATAGTGTATAAAACTGTAAGACCCAACTCTGTAAGATCCACCTACAAGAATGTTCGATCTTCATGGGACTATAATGGTCCACTTCCAACATTATTGTAAAAAGTGTTGTCACAAAACTCCCAGTAGACATGGGACTTTGATCTGCAATTTTAATCAGCAAAGGTCTCCTCCCACGGTGGTGTTGGTGGAGACCTTAAAAAGAGCTAAGACTTCTATACACATTTGGAAATTACATGATTCTCTTCACTCTCCCCTTTGGATAGGTGTCCAAGGAAGCCTATGAGATAGTCAAGGCTTTTTACAATTGCCCAGTGGAAGCAAAGTGACTTCAACAATAGTATCAGTGGAGACCACACAAGGAGCACAGATTCCCATTGCCTGGCCATGAAAAATGAAAGCTCTCACTAAAACAGAAAAAAATAATAACAATAAATAAAAATTTAAAAGTATCAGAAAATAAAAAAGAAAGTAAACAAGAAGAAAATGCATATTTTAGAATTGAAAATCCAATATCTGAAGTAAAAATTTCAATGGATAGAAATCTCATGGAGAGAAATAAATTATCAGTGACCCAGAAATAGAAACCAAGAATTACTCAAACAACAAAGATTAATAACTTTTAAAAATGAACAAACATCAGTGACAGATTTTTTTTAAATTCTAACATTCATATCATTTGAGACCTAGAAGTAAAGGAGATAAAGTTCAAGGTTAAAAAAACTACCAAAAGAAATAAAGGTAATAGGATTCCTATATTTGGAAAAAAAAAACATGTACATAAAAAATAAATCTATTGACTTAAGGTGAATTAAGCCCAAATACCAAAAAGTCTCAAGAAATGTTTAACAAGGAACTTTATACTTAAACTTCTGAAGATAATGAAACATCTTAGAAATAGTCAAAAGAAAATGATACTTTAATATGTAGCAAAAACTAGAAAAGACAGTGGATATTTTCATCAGCAACTAGGGAGGCTAGAAGGATATGATGCATTATTTTTTAAGTGATGAAAGCAAAAAATAAAAATCCTACAAAACTACCAACAGAGTCCTATACCTAACAAAAATGTCTTTCAGGAATAAAAGGGAAATTCAGAAATTTTCTTAGGTAGGAAAGCTAAGAGAATTTGTTATCAATGGACGTACCCTAAAAGAATGACTGGAGCAAATCAGGAAACAAAAATAGAAAGGATTAACAGAGGAAATGTTCAGATCTAATATAGCAATAATCACATTAAGTGTAAATGTAGATAGTAATTAAAAATAGACTTGGAAAAGGCATGATCACTATACACTGCCTACAAAAGTTAAAAGGCATGATCACTATACAAGAGGTAAACAAAACCATACAAAGACATGATCACTACACAAAAGTTAAAAGGCATGATCACTATACACTGCCTACAAATACTATCCTCAAAAGGAAAAGCATGTGAAAGATAAGATGTTGCGAATAATTAAAAGAAAGTACAAATGGCTATATTATTATCAAATAAATTTGACTGCAGAAAAAAATGGGAGAGAGAGAGAGAAACAGAAAGAGAAATTAATGATCTATGTCCAGTCACCAGAGAGACACAGACAACTTACAGAGGTATGCAGCATCAAACATCTGTATTATCCCATTTTGTGCCAAGTTCTAAAGAAATCATAGAGTGTTTCCCTTGAAGCCTATATGTAGGCTTGATGATGTATATATATTCCATGGATCAATATATAGATCTATTCTAAAATCATCCCAGGAAGTACTGTTGTTGTTGTTGTTAGGTGCCCTAGAGTCGGTGTCTGACTCATAGCAAGCCTGTGGACAACAACAGAAACACTACTGTCAGTGCTTCCCTGCTATTCATAGGGTTTTCAATGGCTGATTTTTTGTGGGGTGTGGGTTGCACCTGATGTTCCCAGACAGTCTCCTATCCAAGGACTAACCAGGCCCGACCCTGCTTAGCTTCCGAGATCTGATGGGATTGGAGGCCACAGTGGTATGGCTGCAGGCCCCAGGCAGTATAAGTAGAGTTTAATGAAATTGCCGCTCCAAATTTTCAACCTAGTTATAGGAGCATAGGATCGGGAATACCAGTGCCACCCATTCCAATGATCTGAAGTAAGAATCTAGATTTTCCATTGACTGCAACCCCTGTGTGTGAGTCTAGGACTCATTTCAATCTCAGGCTGATCCTGATACATAACATGGGGACACCTAATGCAATTTGCTGATGCACTTAGGGTAGGATATACCATCTTGCCGTGACCACCTTTCATCCAGCTGTTTGCCAATACCATTGCCATTTGGACAGTGAGTGTAAGTAATACTAAATCTATCTCAAGTACTTAACTTGCTTCATGCATCATTCCAGTTTGTTCTACATCTTTCAAAAAGGCTGATCTCTCTTTCCCTTCCCTCTCTTCTTCCTTCTCTCCTTCTCCTCCTCTCCTCCTTTCCTCATTTCCTTCTCTCTCTCTCTCCATTCCCCCACTATTCGCTTTCATTTGCTATTTGTGAGTAACTTCAATAAAGATGATTTAATTCTCTGAATGATGGGTCTTTTAAACCAACACCAACTTCACCAGAGTCAAAGACAAACACCTCTTAGCTCAGAG
The DNA here is from genome assembly GCA_007922755.1 of Pedetes capensis. Classification (NCBI taxonomy): domain Eukaryota; kingdom Metazoa; phylum Chordata; class Mammalia; order Rodentia; family Pedetidae; genus Pedetes; species Pedetes capensis. Next base: position 72,860 of record VMDO01008527.1, read on the forward strand.
CCTCTGGACTTGTGCTGACCTGTGAGTTTCCACAATGTTTTCATGGCTTGTGGCCCTGGGCATGGAGGAGGAAGCATTGGCTAGCAGGGCATCTTCTGCAGTAGCAGGCTTCAGAGAGCGGCCCCAGACAGTGGCAGTATTTGCAGATGCAGCTTCTAGCAGCCCTGTGGCATCAAGAGCAGAGCCGGGAGCTGCTGGTACTGAGGGGCTGCAGGGGCTGGGTGTAGCCACAGAGCATTACCAATGGGCAGTCAATGTGTTTCACCTCAAGCAATTCACACAGTGATGGGATAAAAGGTGTAATCTGACCAGAAAGCTATGATTAAGAGGAGGCAAAATTGACCTACCACCAATGATGACATTGTTATTCAGTCCACCATGGTTAGAGTTTGCATTGCACTATAGGACCAGCATGCAGTGTAGGGAATGAAAGATTCAAAATGCCCAAAATCATGCTTCAGATGAAGACATTTTTCAACATATCTCTGTATTTTCTAATTAAATATTGTTGTTAGGTGCTATCAAGTGATCATTATTAATAATTACTTTCAGATATTTCATACACGTTTTCATCCCTCTGAAGTTCTTGGGTTTGGATATTAGCTAAAGTAATACGAATAAAGGGGGAACAATGTCCATGTGTTTAAATAGCCTTGTAACACTTAAGAATAATGTAATCCAGTCCAGCAATGGCAGTGTTCCCAGGCCAGCAAAATTCCTTTTTACCCAAATGGCATAATGACTTTTGTACGCAAGTTTTATTTGAAAATGTCCTTGCCTTGAAGTGGCATTTATTCCCACCAGTGTGTTCTCTTGGTTTTACATAGTGTCAGATGAAACTGTTTCACTTTTTAAAATCCATAATAAAGTAATCTACAAATGGAAGTAGTTCCAAATTTGTTTCAGGTCCATGAATCCAGGGATGGCTAATGTTATGTACCTTGCCTTTATATTAGTTTTAAATATATCTATTTTACTTTCTGCCCCTACATGGTTCCTAATAACTCAAGTTTTCTATGCTCTTTCAGACTGTGAATTTTATAGGAGCATTAGCAATGACATTCTTGGTTTAAGTAATTTGATAAACAATAATTTATCCCATTATTCCCTATCTGATAATTGACTTAATATGATTATATCCTAATTCATAAAATATAGTCATGTATTTTTTCTAAAACTTGAGACTAACAGAGATCCAGGGTTCAAAAATTGGAACAATAGCACAAATACAGGTTTGACGATAGTATATACCACACGGGAGAAGGACCCGGCAACCCACTCCCAAAAATCAACCCGCCATTGAAAACCCTATGAATAGCAGAGAAGCACTGAAAATAGTGTTTCATCTGTTGTACATAGGGTTGCTATGAGTGAGACACCAACTCAAGGGCACCTAACAACATATACCACATAGTGCTCATAGTTGTGTCAGCTAAATTTAAACAATTTATTGAAAGGATGAAGAGAAGCTGACACTTCTGATGTTGCTAAGTGGGGATTCTAAACACCCAGGAAGAGCTCAGTTCTTTAGTAACAGTCTCATGTCTGCATGAAGGATCAAAGTCTTCTTTAGCTGCTATCAATAAACTCTGTAAGCAATGTAGGATTTTTCTAGTTTGTTTAATGAATTGTATAAAAGCATTATATTAGGATCATTTTACCCTTGTTAGAGTCTATAAAAGCAAATGTAATCATCCTACTGATTTCACTAAAACTATTAATATTTTTATTCTTACATTTAAAAAATACTAATTGTGAAAAAAATTATCACGCTTCCTAGCTTCAGTATTGCCAGAGAATTTTGTCGACGTAGCTCTGAAAAGTAGTAATCTCAAAGATTCCTATCACTCAGGAAACAAAATAAATTTTCTAATGCCCCACGGTCTATACCTATTGACAAAATAAAAACATTGCAAAAGTTTGACAATAAACATTTCTTTAAATTTCTTCCCTGAACTCTAAGTCTTCAGTATTAGTCTACCATCTTCCCCACAACCTCACAGAGTTTATCTGAAGTAATAAGAATAATATCTAATATATGTGTTTATTTGTGTGCTCTCCTCTACTTGGCATAGTTTAGTGACAGTTTAGAGAAAAATAAGGCATAAATATCTGTTCTCTGTGATGATTTCATTGTAATTCTAAAGTGCTGCCAAGGTCTGTGAATTGCAGTGCAGTCATGTGTGCATAAAACCATACACTTAATTTATAGCATCTAGTAAAAAAGTATAAAACCTAAATATGGAAATTCATAATATACTGGCAAATATTCTCCAGGCTGAGACTCTTTAAGGTGAATGATATCAACAGCTTAGTTTTAAATACAGATAAACGTAATTGAACCCATATGTTGAAAAGTCACTAGTTAGCTCAGGATTATTGTTAGAAACTGTCAAATCAAGGGCATAGGAAATAGAATGATGATACCAATTTTCCTTTGTTCTCTATCACTAAGTTGCAGTCACAGCCAAACTTTTTATCTTTTATCTTGAGACAGGGTCTCACTAAGTTACATAGGCTGCCTCTGGCCTCAGACTTGCTGTTCTCCCACCTCTGCCTTCTGACTTACTGGGATGACAGGTATGCACCACTGTCCCAGCTACAATTTTTATTTTCTGAGGATCTGAGTTTGCAGTAATATCTAGAGATCGAAAGCATCATTGTGACTCCTGCAAGACTGAAGACTTTTGAGGCCAGATATTAAGCTTACACTTTGGCAATTGTTAGCAACCAGTGGGTTTTCTGGGTCCCCAGACTCATCTGGTAGTCATTTACCTGGTTCATGAGTATATGTCCCAGTTCCCACATTAGGCTCTTAGCTTGTAGTGCAACAGTTTGCAGAAAGAGTTACACCAAATAGAAGCTTCTAAAAAATCCTTAGAATAACAAATTAAAAATGATGTCATGAGGAGTGAAATGGCACATATCAGTCTGCCATCTAAGGTCTAAATGATACAAGGGCAGAAACCTTAAATCTTTTAAAAATAAATTTACAACTGGATTGAACCATGACAATACATTACCCAAACCTCAATCAAGCTGTAGTCCCAATCACAGCTTCTGGGTCACATGTTATTTTGTTGTTGTTGTTGTTGTTGTTGTTGTTTGTTTGTTTGTTTTCTAGAGATACAATCTCAGGTACATAGTATGAAACCACTAATTTGGGAAATAATCATCTCCATTCTGCTTAAAAAGAGAACAGATACAACATTCATATGAAATGGACAACCATATACCTTATAGTCCTGTAGCTCTCTAACTTGTTCTCCAGGCTGTTATCTCCCAGTCATAACACAGTTAAAGAGAACTTGATTCTTACCATGTTGACAGAGAAAGAAGGAAATAGTGAATGTGCATATTTGAACTATTTCCTATAAGTAAATATTGTACCACTTGAAGTTTTCATTTCTTTGTTTTTTAAGAATGACCTGGTAGCATCATATATTAGTCCACAAAATATTGAATAATTTTTTTAAAAAATAGGAGAAAAAGCAAGTATCTTGTCTCATGATGGAATAAAACTGGAAATCAACAAGAGGAGAAACTTCTAAAGTGTATAAATACATAGAAATCAAACAACTTGCTCCTGAACCATCAGTAGACCCTTGAAGGAATTGAAGGAGACATTTAAATTTTCTTGAGAAAAATTACAAGCACAGCATACCAAATGCTGCAGGATGCTGAAAAAGCAGGAGTAAGAGGGAGGTCTATGGCAATCAACACCTACATCCCCATCTCAGAAAGATCACAGATAAACAACCAGGCACCATATGTCAAGGAGCTAGAAAAGCAAGGGCAAACTGCACTCAAAATTAGTAGATGAAAATAAATAACAAACATCAGAACAGAAACAAAAGAGTTAAATACTAAAAAGCACAAAAGATCAAAAAACTAAGTTAATTCTTTGAAGGGAAAAATTGGCAAGCCCTTGCTAGACAAAGAGGAAAAAGGGAAAATGTTCAAATAAGGTCAGAGATGAAAAAGGAGACTTTAAAATTGATGTCACAGAAATAAAAAGACCATAAGAGACTATTATGAACAAGTATATGCCAAGAGATTTGGAAAACAATAGAAGAAATTGAGAAATTCCTGGACACACACAACCTACCAAAATTGAATGATGAAGAAACAGAAAGCCTCAAGACAGCAATAATGAGCAAAGAGACTGAATCAGTAAAAATAAAAAAACTAACCACCAGAAAATGTCCAGGACCCAAGAGCTTCACTAGTGAATGCTTCTAACAATCAAAAAGATAAGCTAGGCACCGTGATGCACTCCCATAATCCCAGTGACTTGGGAGGCTGGTTCAGGAGCATCGTGAATTTGAGGTCAGACACAGCCTGTTCAACTTAGCAAGACCCTGTCTCAAAATAAAAATAAAGAAAATAAAATATTCAAAAGGGGATGGAGGTGCAGCTCAGTGGTAGAGCATTTGCCTAGTATGCATGAGGCCCTAGGTTCAATCTGTCATACTGCAAAATTGATTAATTAATTAATTGATTATTAGAAATTAATACCAACTCTCTTCAAACTATTAAAAAAATGAAGGAGAATGAAATCCTTCAAACTTATTCTGTGAGACCAGTATTACCCTGATACCATAATCAAATGACACAACAGAAAAATAAAACTTCAGGCCAATATGCATGATAAAGATAGATACAAACATCCTCGATCAAATGCTGTTGTTGTTAGATGCCATAGAGTCAGTCTGACTCATAGAGACCGTATGGACAACAGAGCAAAACACTCCCTGACACTGGGCCATGCCCAGCACCACGTCAGTGCTTCTCTACTCCTCATAGGGTTTTCTATGGATGATAGTTTGGGGATTATTTTTCAGGAGTGGGTAACCAAATGCTAACAAACTGAATTCCACAACACAGCACAAAGAACATTCACCATGATCAAATAGTATTCATCCTGGTGACATGAGTAGTTGGACCTATGAAAGCCAATAAACACATTAACATTATTATAATAAACACTTCACATTTCAAAATCAAAAAACCAAAAACATAACATACTCAGTATATTGAGAAAATGCAGGTAACACAATTCAACATCCCTTCAGATAAAAAACACTCAACAAATTAAGTACAGAAGGAACATACTTCAGTACAATAGAAGCCATTTATGAGAAGCCCATAGCTATCATAACAGAATGGGGAATAGTTGAAAGCTTTCTCTCTGAGATCTGGATTAAGGTAAAGAAGTCTAGATTCATCATTTTTATTCAACATAGTGTAGGAAGTCCTAGTCATAGAAATTAGGTAAGAATTGCATTTTAAATAAGCCACACTGGCAGCTTCATGGCAAATAGATTTTATCTGGGCACATCTTGAAGCAAGATATTTGTCCAAAAAGACTTTGAAATAGCCTCAGTTATAGACTTGATGCTATTTTGTTGTGTTGGAGTTCTGGCAAGGAACAGGACCTGGCACTTTCAACTGAAGTGGAGAAGAAACAGGTATGTTCAACCTGGATGAAAAGAATTTAATGAAGGTACAATTTTATAAGGACCTGCAGCCGTACCACAGTGGGGTCTGATGCCATCAGATCTCAGAAGCTAAGAAGGGTCAGGCCTGGTTAGTATTTGGATGGGAGACCGCCTGGGAATACTAGGTGCTGTAGGCTTAAGAGACAGACCCCCAAAACAATCAGCTATTGAAAACCCTATAAATAGTGAAGAACCACAACAATTGTGTTTTGCCTGTTGTACGTAGAGTTGCTATGAGTCAGACACCAACTTGAGGGTACTTAACAATTTTATAAGATGTGAGTGATCTGGAAGTTCTCTTTCCTGTGTATCTTTATTTTCATCCTCCATCATGACCATACTCCGTGTCATACATCAGTTCTGTTATGGCAATTTCTGTCAAATAAAAACATCATGGTGTGTTAGCCAACTAATTCACCAGATCTGGCACCATACAAATTCTGACTCTTCCCTAAAGTCAAAATGACCATGAAAGGTTAAATGTGTTGAATCAATTCAGGACCTCACTGGAGCCACAACAGCACAATTAAAGACAACTTCCAGAAATGTCTCAGAAAGTGGCAAGAAGGAAGGGATAAGTGTTGAAAGCCAGGGAAAATATTTTGGGGTGCTTCATGACAATATATCTTTTACTATGGTACTCTTGGGCTGGGATTTAGCTCAGTGGGTAGAGCGCTGCGCTGCAGTCTCTGAGGCCCCGAGTTCAATTCCCAGCACCACAAAAATGGGAGAAGGGCCAGGCAATCCACTCCCAAGGCAATCCCGAAGCACTCAGCCATTGAAAACCCTATGAGTGTCGCTATGAGTGGGATACCAACTCGATGGCACTTAACAACAACAACAATGGTACTCTTTGTAAACAGTCACTCTAATTTTTTTATCATACCTTGTACACAATATAATTTCTAGTAGAAATGGACATTGTAGGAATGACATGAAGACATAGAAATATTTTTGCTCTTTTATGCTTACCTTTTCCTTTCCAACATGATGTATATAACCAGCAATAATTACCATCTGGCTGGCAGCCATACCACTGTGGCATTAGATCTCGGAAGCTAAGCAGGGTCGGGCTTGGTTAGTACTTGCATGGGGAGCCGCCTTGGAACACCAGGTGCTGTAAGCTTGGGAGACAGACCTGGCAACCCACTCCCAAAAATCAATCCACCATTGAAAACCCTATGATTGACAGAGAAGTACTGACAATAGTATTTCGCCTGTTGTACATAGGGTCATTATGAGTCAGATAACGATTCAATGGCACCTAAAATCAACAACAATTATCATCTGGAGAGTACAGGAAAATAGACCCCTGTGAAAGCTCTGAAGGAGGAGCATTACCAGAAGACTTCAGGGGCAGAGATCTATATGAAACCTCTGGGAAGGGCCCGAGACCTTGGCAGGTTGCCTCTGCCACGGTGCCCTCTGAGGTACCATGTATAGTGAATTTGGCCAAAGTAGCTACCTATCTTTCAGAACCCATGTGCTGATAATTGAAATCAGGTCTGTTGACAGAATTGTAGAATATTTTATGTATTTCTTACAACAACATTAATTATAATGTTTTCAAGGGGGAATTACTGAAATATATTGTTCAATACCCAAAATAATTGTTGGACAGGATCTTATGCCACGTATTGCTTGGTATCACCCATAGTTGTTGTTGTTAGGTGCCATCAAGTCGGTATCCGACTCATAGCGAACCTCTGTACAACAAGAGAAACACTATTGTCAGTGCTTCTCTATTGTTCATAGGGTTTTCAATGGCAGATTGATTTTTGGGAGGGGGTTGCCAGGTCCTTCTCCCAAGCCTACAGCTTCTGGTGTTCCCAGGTGGTCTCCCATCCAGGTACTAACCAGGCCCGACCCTGCTTAGCTTCCGAGATCTGACGGGATCGGATGCCACAGGGCTACAGCTGCAAGCATCACCCATAGGGTAGAAGTTATTTTTAATTGAATAGCTAGTTACTGGTATGAGTGCGGATTAAGACCTATGATTGTCTGATTCAAAATACTCATGTTTAATGCCTAACACTGTCCCTGTGACAAGACTGTATGATGTTATTGGCAAGATAAAATTTCCACTCAAAAAGTTATTGTGCCAGACAGTATTTAGTTAAATAAAAACACCTTTAATCAGAAAATAAATGATTGTGGGTATGAGATTGATAATGATAGGAAGTGTCAGCATTGCCAGAAACAATGAAGTGTGAGAGAGTAGATGTATATTTAACTGAGTCTTCAAAAATGAATAGATGATTGAAGGATCTCCAAACACTAAATAAATAGCAATGTGGATCTATTCTCTTAGATATTCCCCTTCTTAATCTGATCTCGAATGAGGCACAATCTCATCTCTTTCACACCGTGTTTTTCTATAACTAGTTATTTCTTTATTTTCTTCCTGCAAGTATTAATTTTTCATTGGTAAATAAGAAAATGGTTGCAAAATTGAGATTTTCTAGTTAGATATACAGGAAAGAAATCTCTTTGCTATATTTCCAGCTGTGTCTTATTTTGTATATCCTGACAAAATTTAGTAAATCATAGATGTAGCTTTGGGAAAAAATAATCAGAGAGCTTCCCTAAAAAGAAGACAATAATCATAATATACAACTTTCTCTCTAGGAAATTTTATACAAGTTAATTAATAAGCTTAACATTTCATAACAAAAGGTTCTATTTTCATTTTTATGAGGAACAGATTTTCAGTGTTCAGATTACTTTCCTGTGTCTTTGCCTTCACAACTTTATGACAGCTGATCTGTGAGTCTGTGTCACAGTTGGATGGTGTGCACCCATCTACAAAATGACAAACATAGGGGCCTCTTGGAACAGATGGAAGACACCCATGGATGGCTTCATCTACTTAGGGGATTGGTAAATTAACGGAGGAGTTGGGTTCTGATATGAAATAGTTGCTTGCTAGCAATGCCATAGAAGTCACCAGTGACAGCTGATGTTCTTACATATTTTAGATTCTCAGTGATGCTGAGTTCTCAGGAGTCTTCATTTTACATTCAGAAAACAAATCACTGCAATAACTTCTGAAGTTTTCCTGTTTCCTTTAAAAAAAATTCTTAAGACATGTTGTCATACTGAAGAAGAAAAATGTTAGGGTCTGGGTGGGAGCAGAGAACACAAATATGGATGAGGAAAAGAAGGGACGATCTGAAAACTAAATACTGTGTTTCAAGTGTTGCAATTCTGCAGATTATCTGTTGAAAGTTCTCATCATGTCTAAGTCCCTTTTATTAAAACCTGTAAAATCTCACTCAATACATGTCTGCCTCATTCAGATTCCAAATTTTAAGAATTTAGGACACATAACTTGAAATCTTATTTCCTCTACCATTCCTTTTTCTGTGTTTCCAAAAAGCTAAAATTCTTCCTGAAACAGGAAAAATAAAATATCTTGTACCCTTCTTTGATTTTTAAAGATTCCCCAATGCTATTATTACATCTTGAGTTTAATTTTTTGAGTATTTTTGTTGTTGTGTTTGAAATCTGATTTTACCTCAGGTTGTTTTCCTTAATTGGAAATGTAGTCTTTTGAAAATGAAATATGTGATTTAAAAGTAGCATTTTACTTTCTTGAATCAGTGCTTTTATTGACCACATTTGTAATAGTATTTCATATGCATTTAGACCACATAAAATACTAATAGGAAAATACTTTATATTTTGTTTATACTCACCCTTCTTTTCATTTACTAATGAATTAGGATGCTAAGTTTAAGTATTCTGTCAGTAGTTGTTCTGCCAAAGCCACCTGCTTCTGTGTTTACCATCCCAATTAATAATATGTAAAGTGAGATCTCACAATAAGTCCATGGTAAATTAAGAGTAGTTATTAACTGAAGGAGGAACAGTAACACAAAAGTCTTACGATGATATAGAAATGTGAGAAGAAAACTTTAAACTTGTTCATTTAGGTTGGGAATGGGACCAATCTTTTACCTATCTCTGCTATTATTAAAAATATTCATGCTTGTATAAATTCTGATTAGGACCCTGGAGAATAATAAACAGGTAATGATTATTTGATTGAGCTTTGGAAAATAAGGGACCTTTCATTGTCAGCACATAATATCTTTTCTGCATAACACCGCGTGGAATAAATTTCAGGTATCTTTTGCTACACTGATTCCTTATTTTGTTTTAGGTTGCATCTATGGCATAATTTATTTAAAGATAAAACTCTATTGAGAACAATTTATAAGATCAGGGATCTTCAGCCATAGATTTTGAAACATTAAATTTACATTAATGCACATTAATAATTTATTTTTGCCTCAACTTTCCCATGGATCTTAATTTAAAGAAATCCTAAGAAAATTGATTTTCTTTTTATCAATTTGCCTAATCATAGTTATCCATAAAGTATTAACAAACACCTAGATAAGCAGCCGTACCACTGTTGCATCCGATCTCATGAGATCTTGGAAGCTAAGCAGAGTCAGGCCTGGTTAGTACTTGGATGGGAGACCACCTGGGAATACCAGGTGCTGTAGGCTTGGGAGAAAAACCTGGCAACCCACTCCTGAAAACCCATTGGCCATTGAAAACTCTATGAATAGCACTGACAGTACTGTTTCACCTATTGTAGGTAGGGTTGCTATGAGTCAGACATCAGCTCAACTAGACAGCACCTAAGAACAACAAATAAACATCATAATTTTCCAAGGTTAACCTGACAAAAATAAGTAATAGTATCAGAAAATAAATACTGATGTTAGGTAATTACAATGAGTGAAAAAGCAAAAGAGTAGAGCACATATAAAACAAGTATATATAGACTGGGAGGAATAAAAATCATTCTCCATTTAAATATGAATAACAAGTTAAGTTCATTTAATGAAGTGATGAGAAAGCCAGGGCATTTTACAATCTAATAGCTGGATTTGGAGTCTGAGATGTTTGAAAACTAAAAGAGCTGTTGAATAATAAATTGCAGTATAATAAAATGTCATATCAGTATTTGATTAAGAGAATTATGGCAAAGAAAGACATGAATTCTAATAGCTTATAGAACTAAAGTGAATATTTCAGTATCTTCGATCAGATTCTCATGCACTGGCCACTTTACCTTATAGCTACCAACACTACATTTCATTTGGCCAATACTTTTCTTATACCTAGATATTAATGACCTTTCACTGCATGTGTTAATCTATAACACATTGGAGCTTGGATTAATCTATCAGCTAAGAAATATCAATCATTTTCTCTGCAAATACTTTTAGATTACAATGAACATTACCCAAGTAATAGAGAGAGGTAAA
>VMDO01008528.1:0-67500 GCA_007922755.1 Pedetes capensis
CTCCCTTGGGCCTGCTGGTCCACACTGATTGAGCTCTCACCAAGGCAGCGGCTGGCCCATTCACTCCCCCACATCCCTGTCCTCATCCCTCTCCTTGGGAGGCTGACCACAAAGCCAATTCCTTCCTCCCTTTCCCCTCCCACAGAACTACCCCAGTTTCCTGCATTTTCTCATTGCTCTTCCTAAGCCCGCCCCCTCCCGAGTGATCAGCTCTGTGCTTCCCAGATCTGTCTGGGGGCAGGTTACTTAGACTTGTCCCCTCTCTTGGCCGTGACATGGAAGTAAGCAGCACTGTGATGAGTGATGCACACAGGCCCTCCTCTGACCTCTGCATGCAGCCCCTCTGACTTACCCTGGCTCCGCTTCCACCACAGCCAAATGGCCCAAACTCCTCCCTACCACAGGAAGCCCTCTCAGATGGACCTTGCAGTCCTAGAGGCCTTAATCCAACTGCCACCTAATGAGAGCTCAAATATTTCTTTGACTAAAATTTGAAAGAACAATAATGGCTATGAGGCATTGAGCACTTACTATGTGCCAAGAAGCCTGCAGCCATACCACCGTGGCATCTGATCCCATCACATCTCAGAAGCTAAGCAGGGTTGGGCCGGGGTAGTCCTTGGATTGGAGACCACCTGAGAATACCAGGTCCTGTAGGTTTAGGAGAAGGACTTGGCAGCCAACTCCCAAAACAATCAGCCATTGAAAACCCTGTGAATAGCGGAAAGGCACGGACATAGAGCTGGGCATGGCACAGTGTGGGAGTATTTCATATATTGTACATAGGGTCACTATCAGTAGGACCCGATCCCATGGCACCTAACAACAAATGTGCTAAGAGACCTTTATCATGTCACACATTGTTACAAGAGCCCTGGAATATAGATATTACCATCTCCGTTTCATAAATGAGTAGGTAGAGGGTCAGTTAAGGAGCTTGCCTGGGATTATTGGCAAGTCATTGTCAAAGCCAGGGCTGGAATATAGGTTTGTCTGACAGGAAAGTTTTTCTCCTCCCCCATTATACCTCTTTCCGAATCCTTTTTTCCTTCTTCCTACCCCATATACCTGGTGTGTGTGCTGCACATCTTGGTTGTTTTTGTTGTTTTTGTTGTTGTTGTTGTTAGGTGCCATCGAGTTGTATCCGACTCATAGTGACCCTCACAGGGTTTTAAATGGCTGATTGTTTTGGGATTGCCTCAGGAGTGGATTGCCATGTCCTCCTGTTGGTTTTAAGTCCACATATAAGACACGCTCCCCATCTCTCTGAGTTTCAGTTCCCACATCTGTAGCGCAGGGCAATTCCCAGTGGGGCGAACAGAACCTACCCTTTTAGGCCACTGGGAGGATGAGATGACATTGGCATGTGAAATGCTTAGAAGTAGGCTTGCAGGCAGGGACCATTCACTGAATGTGACCACTATTGCTATACTCCTTGGCAACATCAGTGTTGGAAAGGGCACAAAGCCACAATTAGCAGATCACTAGAGGGTCAGGGACAGAGTCCAGAGTTGGCATCCAATGGCTGTTCATTGTCCTCATGAAAGCATCCTTCAGTCTAAGTCAGATAAGCCCCACACACAGGACCCCGCCTATTAGGGAGCTTTGTTCCACTTCCTTCCAGAGGGTCAACTTCATGGGGTGGAGGCGTCACCAGAGGGGCTTGGGAGTGAAACACAGACTTCTCTGGCCAAGGATGCTGACCTCTTGGTAGTTTCTGTGTTAACGTCTTCCTACCAAAGGCCCCTCAGGTAAGGGGAAAACCCTCTGTCCACAGAAGTTGCTCAGGTCCCTCTCCCCTTCTCAGAAGTCCTAATGTCACCCTCGCTCTGCAGCCCATCTCTCTTGCCCTGCTCAGCCAAGTCCATGGAGAAGCCTTGGGCAACTATGATGACCATCTCCTACCCCCATTCCTTACCCTTCTCACCCCACTACAGACTGCCCCTGACCTCGGCGCTCACCAGTGAGAGCCTGGGGTCCCTTCCCCATCCCTCTGCAGCCCTCGCTTTGTCTAATGAGGTTGCCCATTTCCTCCTGGAGCTTCACCTCCCTGGCTCCCAGGACTCCACTTCCCCAGCCACTGCCTCCTCCCTGACCTTTTCTTCCTGCTCTCTCACCCAGCTTCCTCCTCCACCACTACGTCGCTCTGCCCTTGGCTTACTGCTCCTCTCTCCTCCCCTCTCCTTGGGCGCCCGTGTGATTTGAGGTAGACTTATGTCCTGGATGTCTCGATGCCCCTGAAATCTCACTCTGCTTCCTTTGGGCTTTAGAACCAGTGTATCCCACTGTCCTCACTCATAACTCCCAGCAAATGAGACTCCCGCCCTGCCCCTCCCTTCTCAAGATCCAGGACTCCATGGGGAGCCCATTCCCCCAATCCAGGACCTAAAAGGGCCCCTCACCTCCTGCCACCTCCAGTCATTCTTCAGATCCAGCTTATTCCGCCTATGGGGACCTGTAACAATTGGGTGTCCCAGTAGCTTTAAGGGTCCAGGTGCAGATACATGTGAGTGCACTTTATTTCGAAGCCATGGCCCAGAAGAGGGGCTACTCCTGAGGGCAAGGGCCATGGCACGCAGCCAAGCCCAGGGCCTGGGTCACACATCAGTGGGACCAGACCTCCCTGCAGAGCCCAGGGCAGCCTGGCCGAGCGGCAGGAGGAACTTGGCAGGCATCTTTCCCTCCCTGACCTGCCCCAGCTCAGGCTCCGTCAGTCACTCACTGAGTTAGCCAGGCTTCTTCACAGTGCTGGCCTGCAGCCCGCCCGCCCATTTTCCTACTCTGTGAAGTTCCTCTGAATACAAAGCTCATTCCTCTACTATTTATCCCCAAATCATTCGGTTGTGCTACCCCCCAGCATGACTTTTCCCTGCCTTCTTGCTTCCTTGACCTTCTTGCTATCCATTTGTCCCAAATACTTCTTGACTCATCCACCTACTCTGCATCACCCTACTCTAATTATTATTTGTTTGTTTGTTTTTTTGTTTAGAGATGCGGTCTCAACATGTAGCCCAAGCTGGCCTTAAACTCCCGGTCTCAAGCTCCCCCTCAGGAAGGGGGGGAATCCATCCATCCACAGAAGTTTCTCAGGTCCCTCTACCCTTCCTAGAAGTCCTGATGTCACCCTCTTTCTACAGCCCAGCTCAGCCAAGCTCCACGAAAAAGTCGTGGCCTCAAGCATCCAGAGTGGCAGGGACTATGGCCACTGCTTCTCATTATGTCAGGAGCTCCCTGCCTCCTGCCGGCCCTCACACTCCTCTGGGAGGGGTTCTCGGCAGAGCAGCTGGGCAGGCTTCATAAATGCACTTCTGGGATGAGGAGTCATGTTGTTGCTGTTGTTAGGTGCCATCAAGTTGGTATCCGACTCATAGCGACAGGTGAAACACTATTGTCAGTGCTTATCTGCTATTCATAGGGTTCTCAATGGCAGATTCATTTTTGGGAGAGGGTTGCTGGGTCCTTCTCCCAAACCTACAGCATCTGGTGTTCCCAGGTGGTCTCCCATCCAAGTGCTAACCAGGCCCAACCTTGCTTAGATCTGATGGGATCAGATGCCACATAGCTATGGCTGCATGCAAGGAGTCATAGCCATTTAAAAATCATGGCAGTGATAGGGTTCAAGTTCCAGCCCTCATGTAGCCCATGTGGCCCTCTGTGTCCTAGCCTGGCCCCTGCCCCAGATCACTGTCACCTCTATGAAACCCAAACTGCTGGCGGGTCCCGGGACTTCCCACTCAGTACTTGTCATATCTCCGGCTTCGGGCGGGATGGAGGGTGTTCCCACTTTGTCACTTGACTAACTCTGACTAATGTCCCAGGCTCTGGCATCACCTCTGGAAGTTTTTCTTGCTCTCCCAGGTTAATGACTGCCACAACACATAGGTATCCTACACTTACCATTGAGAAATGAAACTGTTCATGGGGCTCCCCCTCCTTGAGCTTCTCCAGTGTCCATGTGAGTGCACAGTCTGCATGGGACCAGGCCAACACCATGCCAAAGTGGGGCCACCGGAGGGTTTAATAGAGGGACTACTTGAAAAGGCATGCACAGTGGCACTACAGGCCCGGCCCAGGCCCTGGGGAGTGTGAGGGCTGCTGTCGGAGCAGCTGTCATGTGATCAGTGCTGCAGGGGGGAGACAGGGCCATAGACAAATGCCCCTGCCTTCCCTCTTCTTTCCCTGGCCCGAAAGCTCCTGTTGGGCCTCCCACCCCTGCAGTCCTCACACCTTGGCCTTCGTAGTACAGAACAGGATGGAAAAGGCCAGCAGAGGCCCTGAGGGACAAATTAAGGTGTTCAGCCCAACCCAGTAAGTGTCAGTTGAACACAACTTTTTTGATAAGCTATTAGAGCAGTTCTATACAGGTTGAATGGCCACCTCTCCAAGGAAGAAAGGACATTCCTAGCCACAGGCACACTTGTGGGCTCTTCCTGACATTTGTAACAAAAACAACAACAACAGCAGCAGCAGCAGTAGTCATGGGAGTGGGACAGGAGAAAGGAGGAGCAAATGAGCGGTCTCCAAGCAGGACAGAGCCCCACCTCTGTGTTGACGGGACGATGAGCAGAACTGTTTACCCAGTCTCCAAAGGACTTCCTTAGCCTGGATGTCCCGAGAAGAGGAATTGGCTTGGAGAAGCAAAGGGATGTCCTTTCCTGGGGATGTGAAAAGACCCAAATTCTGCATTTGGTAATCCATTCAGCAAACATCAAGAACCCACTCAGTCCTGGGTGCTGACAGCTACTGGGAGCCAAGGCAAGACACCAGTCCCAGGAAGCCCCCAGTGGCCAGGTGCAGAGAGTGGAAGGCAAAGGCCCATTTCCTCGGCCAGAGTAGATGGCCAAGTTGTGGAGTGACAGGAAGCAGCGCTATTAAACAAGGCAGGGAGCCAGCCTTCTGCAGGAAGCAGAGCCCTTGGCTTGGGCTGGAAGGAGCTGACCTAAGAGGCAACTGGAAGCAACTACAAGTATCATAGCAGTCATCCAACAGACACTTCCGGAAAATGATTTTAATAGCTGGGGAAGGGCACATTACCAAGAAATATTTCTACCATAAGCCACTGTAGCAGAAGAGCAGGAGCCAGGTCAGCCGATCCCGATTTCTTATCCCAGCCTGACCCTTGCCCACAAGTCCCTTAGCTCTCTTCAGCTTGAGTTTTCTCCCTCCTAAGTGAAGCATGTTAGCTGGCGTTTAGCTCAGCTTATAGAGTGCTACTCTGCACTGAGGCCCTGCATTTGATACCCAGTACCACAAAAATGTGAAAAGGATCTGGCAACCCACTTCCGAACAATCCCAAAAACAACCAGCCATTGAAAAACGCATTGGTTAGTTTTAAGTCCATATATAAGACATGCTGAGCTGGGTGTGGTGGCGCACACCTGTAATCCCAGTGGCTCGGGAGGTGGAGGCAGGAGGATCTCAAGTTTGAGACCAGAGGCAGTCTGCATAATTTAGCGAGACCCTGTCTCAAAATTAAAAAAAAAAAAATGGCTAGGGGTGTGTAGCTCAGTGGTACAGCACTTGCATAGCATGCAAGCGTGGGGCCCTGGGTTCAACCTCCAGTACAGCAAAAAAAAAAAAAAAAAAAGATAGAAAAAGAAAAAAGAAAACCCTATGAATAGCAGAGAAGCACTAACAGTGCTAGGCATGGCATAGTGTCGGGGTTTCATCTGTTGTCCATAGGATTGCTACAAGTCAGACCCGACTTGACAGCATCTAACAACAACAGGCTGGGGTTTAGCTCAAATAGTAGAGTGCTGCTCCACTCTCTGAAGACCCAATTTTGATCCCCAATATCACAAAAGTGGGAGGATGTGACAATCCACTCCCAAAGCAATCTCGAAACAATCAGCCATTGAAAACCCCTATGAGAGGGGCTATGAGTTGGATCTGACTCGATGGCACCTAACAACGACAAGAAGTCAGGCATACAGTGATGGCATAGGGCCACTGTGAAGACTACTTGGAAGAGAAAATGTAAAGTGCACAGCACAAAATGAGCACCAACCAAGCCCCAATACACTGGTTTCTCCTCTGCTCTTGCTAGCATGTGCTACAGACCCAGTCTGAAAGAGACGGGGCTTCTACCTCCAGGAGCTACCCTCTGGTGGTAGCTGGATCCTCACACAAACTCAGCAATGTGATAGCAGTGAGCCAAGACTGGGTGGGAGCCCTGGGATGGAGAAGAAGCAGATCTGCGGGGTTCCAGGAGTATTAATTCTCTTGGAAAATAGGTAGCATTTCATGCAGACCAAACACAGAAAGAGAAAAGCAAGACCAGCCCAAAAGTGACTCCAAAGTTATCAGATTGTAAGGCAGGAAGGTGGCTGGAACTACTGCTGAGACACTCATGGAGAAGGAGGGCAGAGCAGAAACCAAGGCTCTGAGAAAGACCAGTCACGGTGACCCAACATGCAATCCAGCAGCTGGGGCCCGGCTGAAGTCCGGGACCTCTGATGGCTTTGGCCCTGTTGATTATTTCCCAACCCTTGAGTAAGCTGCAGTCTTTCTGAATTCTCCATCACCTACTCCAGCTTTAGGGCTCAAATCATGGCAGTGGGCAAATAAACAGTGGCCAAGTGAAAAATTACCTGGGTTTCAATGTGGGTTTCATCCTATATTTCTACACCTTTATGAGATAATAGTTGGTTTGAGGACTCCCAGAAGCTGTCTCTCTCTTTTTTTCCCAATTTTCCAGATTTCCAGACTGATCAGATTATAAAACGTCATGGTAGATACTTTAATTCATCCTTCTAATAAGCCTGTTGATCTAGTCTTCCCTGTTGACAGCATCTCTACCTTCTACAAAATGGGTTGCATTTTTCTTCGTGCCATCTCATAAAGAAGGTAACTTGAAGGGCCATAGGAAGTTATTTGCTTCTGTGAAGTGCTTTCCAACAGCACAGAGCTCATGAATCAGATCCTCCATGTAGATGATGCCCTACTTACCAAGAAATTGGTCAATTAAAGAGTTATCTGTCAAGGCAATTTGCTTCTCTTTTTTTTTTTTTTTTTTTTTTGTGGTACTGGGGGTTGAATCCAGGGTCTCGTGCCTGCATGTTCTGCAAGTGCTGGACCACTGAGCTGTGCTCTCAGCCCATTTTTTTACTTTTTGAGACAGGGTCTCGCTAAATTACGCAGACTGCCTCTGGTCTCGTACTTGGGATCCTCCTGAGCCGCTAGGATTACAGGCGTGTGCCACCGCGCCCGGCAGCAATTCGCTTCTTATTGATTTTGCCATAACCATGCTTGTAGATTAGTTCATTTACTGACTTTAGATCTGGGTACCTCCATGCAGTATATAGCCTGCAGCGTAGCCCTGTGGCATCCGATCCCATCAGATCTCGGAAGCTAAGCAGGGTGGGGCCTGGTTAGTACTCGGACGGGAGACTACCTGGGAACACCAGGTGCTGTAGGCTTGGGAGAAGGACCTGGCAACCCCCTCCCAAAAATCAATCTGCCATTGAAAACCCTATGAACAGCAGAGAAGCACTGACAATAGTGTTTCACCTGTTGTAATGCAGGGTCGCTATGAGTTGGATACCAACTTGATGGCACCTAACAACAATAACAGCACATAGTATATGGTTCCACAATCCTCAACATGTTAATTAAAGCCTATTGAATGTAACAAATGTGCCACTGAAGATCTCACAAAGGCACAAAATCGGAAAAACCTTACAAATCTTGGGGCTCACATCATTGATACCTCTGACTCTGATAATAAACATCAAGTTGGGTTCTGCAGGTATGTAGAAGTTGCCAGGTTTTCTTGTCATCCTAGCCATTCGAATTTCAGTTCAATACATTTGCCTACATTCCTTGTGATAATGCTTAGCTTTTTCATAGATAAGCTTCTTTCTTGACTTTCAAAGCATTTTGGGGGCAAACTTCCTTCTCAGGTGCTTCACCTTAAACTCTGCTAAATTCCTTCTCTTTTTCTTAAGAGTTTCTGGCAGAGCAGGAAACTTTCTTTTCTTCTCTTCAGCACTCTCCACGGTTGCAAACGGAAACCGTTACACACAACGGAAACTGTTACACACAACAGACCCAGCCTAAATCCTACCCCAGGATTCTCACCCTTGACATGATCAACACTTGGAACCCAGAGGTTTTTGCTGTGGGGGCTGTACTGTACGTTGTGGCATACCCAGCAGCATCCTTGGTCTCTGCCCACTAGAGCTGCCACTCCTGGTTGTGACAACCAGCAACGTCTCCAGACATTGCTAAATGTCCCAGTTGAGTACCATGGACCTTCCTCTTGCCCAGTGTTTTCTTCTCTTACACATGAAGACCAAAAACAGTTCAACTTTGGCCCATCAATAAACTTATTTCACAACCTTCTGAATGGAGAGGGTAGAGAAAACAAGTTGAAGGAAGGTGGAGAAGACTTGTCAATAAGAAGCACCCAGGAAGTGAAGAATATCGAGGCCAATTTCTGGTGACAGTCACTTTCCCTCACGTGCATCTCCTCCTCCTCCTTTTCTGCTGTTTCTGAGCCTGAGGACTGCTGATTATTTCCAAGGATGCCATTTAAACCCAGTGAACTCAAGCCAAGTTTAAGTACCCTTCACCCTTTCTGTCCATCTGATAGATAGACACTCACCCCAGCCTGAGGTTATCATCGCTCCCCTCTGGACCTTTGTAGAAATAAGTGCTTCATAGGCCATGTTGTAACTATCTTTTGTATCATTGCCTGATCATAGTAACTCTTGTGTGATTGAAAGCAACTTTAGGATAGGATTAGGTACCGTCCAGTCAGTATCCGACTCATGGCAACCTTCATAGGGTTTTCAATGGCTGACTGTTTTGGGATTGCCTTGGGAGTGGATTGCCAGGTCCTTCTCCCATTTTTGCGGTGCTGGGAATTGAACTCAGGACTTCAGAGACTTCAGCACAGTACTCTACCAACTGAGCTAAATTCCAGCCCCTTAGGATAGGATATGGTCATTAAATTGGAGGAGAAGTAGCTAGCTTTCAGTTAAGGCCTCCTTTTTCATACAGGGCTAGTCTTGGGAAGAGACATAAAGTCAAAACAAAACAAAATCATACCACACCAAAAACTCTCCCCAAGAAAGCAGACATTGGTTATTTGCACATAAATGCAGACTCCAGTTTAACTATCAGTCTAGACTTGGCATGGGAAGAAACTCCATGAGGAGGAAGCACCAGGTACCTGGCCAGCAGAGGTGAAGTCCATGCGGTAAGGATCTATGCAGAGACATGCAACCAGTCCAGCACAGGTGCTTAATACTCTGGATATCCACGAATTTTTACCAATCCCACACTAGACCTCTATACACAAACTACAAAATTCAGAGTCTAAACTTTAACTTTTGAGCTCTTGGTATTTTTTGCACATCTACTGACAGATAATAGAATTATGAACAAGGCAGAGTTTGCTCCTGTGCCCATCGAGCTTGCCCAGTTCCGTCCCTGTGCTGGGAGGGGCCCTGCCATCCTCCACAGAGGAGGAAGAAGAACAGTGAGCCCAATACTACCACTTGCTCAGTTTTCTATCTTTCAGTTAGGGAAATCAACTCTACCTGTCACCCAGAGTTGTCACACACCTTCAAGGCTGGAATAAACTTTAACAGCAGGCAGAGGGAGATCACCAAGGCAAAAGCACTCTGCAGGGTGGACAGTGCTCCACAGAGGTAGAAGTTTGCCACAGGGCTGTTCAGAAATCACGGGTTCTGATGAGGAAGTACCTACTACTCAGGACAACGAAAAGCTGGAAAGCCATGAAGGGGCTCTCAGGCTCATCAGGGGATGAAGGGCTCAACGGGGAGGTCTCAAACCACAGCATCACAAATGCCTTGCCTTCTTCCTATCCCTTCATCACTGCTCATCCGAACAGCCAGTCACACACCTCAGTCATCACCCTCAGGCCAGCTGACATTCCCCAGCTCCTCAGGGGCAGTGCGGTTTCCCGTCCCTTCAGGCTGTATAGGTATGGCCCATCCAAAAGTATTCTACAGAAAGTTCATCTGATTTTTAAACTCAGTGGTGAAAGAGCACTCAGGGATGCTGTGATATGCAGGGAAAGAGCCAGACTGGGAATCAGCACACCTGTGTTCTTGTCCTGACTCTGCTATCTCCATATGTGAAATCTGGGGAGCTCTTTAGCCTCCAAATCTCCCTGATTATAGGGAAGGGTCCAAACCATGAGGTGGGCATTCACTTCAGGTTTGTTTGAAATAAACTCATCTCAAGCCACAGGTCCTTGACTCCAACAAAACCTTGGCCTCAGAGAAAGGCCCCTGTGCATTTCTGAGCCTTGAATCTTGAAAGGGAAAACTCAAAGTATACCCTAGATTAACAGAAGTGTTACAGCTTGGATCTTAAATAACCCCCAAACGCTCATGTGGTGAAGAATTTGTGACAGCTGATGGCACTGCCGGGATGTAGTGAAACCATTAGGAAGTGGGACCTAGTGGAAGAAAGTTAGGTCACAGGGGGCATACCCTTGACAGGGATATTGGGATCCTGGTCCCTTCTCTCTCTTTACTGCCCAGCTCCATGAGGTGAGCAGCCGCCTCTACCGCTCCCAGCCATGAAGTTGTGCCTCATTACAGACCAAAAGCAATGGAGCCAGCAGACCATGGCCTGAAATCTTTGAAACCATGAGCTAAAATCTTTCCTGTATTTAAGCTGACTCCCTCAGGTGTGTTGGCACAGTGACAGGACTAACACAAGCAGTTACTTAGGAAGCACAAAATTCCTTTTCTTTAAAACCTTACCTTAAACTTGAACAGAAATAATTAATGTAATGTTTACCACATACCTACCATGTGCCAAACATTGGGAATATTAAGTTTAAAGAAATAAGAGAACCACATTCCTAAACTGGAGGAAGGCAAGAATAGGGTTCAAGTCCAGGCTCTGGAGAGCAGGAGGGGGAGATGAGACACACAGAGCCAGAAGCTGGGGTGTAGGGTGAGAGGACTCAGGCTGCCAGCAGGAGCCACTTGCATTTTTCAGTTCCCAGCAGCCACCACAGGGTCATAAGTTTAGGCCCACTTGGGGAATGGCCAGCAGGACCACATTTCAAACACAGGTTTTGTTTTATCATCAGAATTTCTTAAGGCAACAATTCTTTTTAATTTTTTATCCTTGACATTATTTTCAAATGTCAAACCTTTTAAAAATTGAAAGAATAGTACGATTGCCATATATCTCTCATTTAGATTCATCAATGGATGATTTTTTTGTAGACATCATGCCACTTCACCCTGCAGTACTTCAGTATCAGACTTAAGAACATGAATACATGATCTTATAAAGGGACTAAGACTAAAATTAATTTTTATATGTAACAAAATACATATATTTTATATATATATTGTTAGGTGTTGTCTTATATATAGTATATTATATACTAGCTATTACAATATAATATACTACATATATATACACACTACCTCTGACAAGGGCTGGGATATAGCTCAGTTGGCAGAGCACCACTCTGCAGTCTTTGAGGTCCTGAGTTTGATTCCCAGCACCACAAAAATGGGAGAAGGACACGGCAATCCACTCCGGGGGCAATTGTGAAACAATTAGCTATTGAAAACCTTAAAAGGGTGCCGGGCGTGGTGGCGCACACCTTTAATCCCAGCGGCTGGGGAGGCGGAGGCAGGAGGATCGCAAGTTGGAGACCAGACGCAATCTACGTAACTTAGTGAGACCCTATCTCAAAAAGTAAAGAAAATGGGCCGGGGACGAAACTCAGTGGTCCGGCACTTGCAAAGCATGCAGGCACAAGGTCCTGGGTTCCACCCTTAGTACCACAAAAAAAAAAAAAAAAAAAAAAAGAAGAAGAAGAAGAAGAAGAAGAAAAGAAAACCTTAAAAGGGTCACTATGAGTTGGACATGACTCAACTGTGCCTAACAACCACCACTACCTCTGGCAAGCAATTACCTACCAACAAGCAATTTCATTAAGTACAAAGGAGGACAGGAAGTCTGCAGCAAAGGCTGTTTGTAACAACTGGAGAACCACATAATAATCTTCAATTGTGGGGATCCCGCTTGTAGAAACAAGATCCACAAAGAACGCTAAAACCTCAATTCAAGCAAGGCTTTATTCTTTATTAGCAATTTTTTAACCAGAACTGGCAGCTATTACTACAGTTGATTAAGGATATAGTGCCTATAAGGTACATGGACATAGGAATGCTTGGTTCCCTGGCCCATGAGTGCCTCCCTTATGGCCATCAGCCATAGCCATCGGGGAAGGCACTGGGTTAGGCTGGATGGGGCAGCTCAGCCCACTCCAAGCCCTGCAAATCTACCAGAGGCCCAGTGTGGCAGCCCTTGAAAAGGCCAGCACCTGGGAGAAAAGGACTCTCCTTTTCTTCTCTGTCTGTGCCAGGCGGCCCCTTGGGAGCAGGTGCAAATCAACAGGAAGCCCAGAGTGGAAAGCAGGGAGGGTGGCTGTGATCACCCACTAGACCATCAGTGGGGCTGACCAAGGGTTGCCTCTATCTGATATGGAAACACTTGGCCTCAAATCATTCACCCAGTCAGGGTTTCATAACACTCAAGGGTATCCCAATTATGCAAGAGCTCTTGTGAAATGCTCAAAATAAGTTTTTGATTTTTAAAAATGCCTGTGATATATCTTAAGACACAGCCTGTTTTTTTTCTTTATTTCTTTTTTTTTTTTTTTTTTGGCGGTACTGGGGGTTGAACCCAGGGCCTCACGCTTGCATGCTCTGCAAGTGCTGGACCACTGAGCTGCACCCTCAGCCCTTTTTTTTTTTTTTTTTTTGAGACAGGGTCTCGCTAAGTTACACAGACTGCCTCTAGTCTCGAACTTGCAATACTCCTGCCTTCGCCTCCCAAGCCGCTGGGATTATAGGAGTATGACACCATGCCCGGCACAGCCTGTCTTAACATCCAGCAAATGGCAACAAGTTCTCACTATTACCAAAAGTGGGAAGCACTGGTTTGATGCTAAAAGGTGAGAAACAAACTCATCACCACTTTTAGCCCAGAAAGCCCAGATACTCTGGAAAGTTAATAATACTTGGCATAACAATTTAGCAAGAAAGTGCCTAAAATGCTGAGGACTAAATTGTGGATCCATAATCACCCTCCAGGTGGGAAAGAATAAAACAAAAGCCCATAACTTTTTTAAGATTGCAATAAAAAAAAAATCAGAGAAAGAGCTGGGCACAGTGGTACACACCTGTAATCTCAGCAACTCAGGAGACAGAAGCAGGAGGATTGCACATTCAAGGCCAAAGGTAGCCTGTGTAACTTAGCAAGACTCTATTTCAAGATAAAAAATAAAAAGGGGGGTTGAAGGGTGCAGCTGATGAGTAGAGCACTTGCAAAGTATGCGTGAGGTCTTGAGTTCAGCACCCCTAATACTGCAAAAATAATAATAACAACAACTAAGGGAAGGAAAGGAATGTAGTTGCTGTGATATATCGGAATTTCAGTTAAGTATTTGATTCTGGTATCATGCATTTTTCTCCAAAGGAGTTCCCAGCCTCTGAGAAGAGGACCATGAGAGAACATGAAGAGGGGCAAAAAAAAGGTGAGGACTGAGAAGGAAACTGGGCAGGGTGGCCAGGGAGCCCTCAGGAGGAAGCTACCTCAGGCAGGTGAAGTGCCTAACAGTGGCCGGCGGTCCTCATGAAAGCAAGCGGAGCTTGGGAATTTCAGGAAGGAGCCACTCATCACAGGAAGCACCTTGTCACACCTGCCAGAGGTGTTTAGCTTCAGGGGTGTTGGTGGCAGGATGGCTTCTACACACACTTTGGCCAGGTCCCTGTCTGCAGCCAAGGGCACACCCTTCAAGGTGGCTGGATGTTACCTGATAGAAATTGTGCACCCTAAAAAGAAATTATGGTCCCCAAGATCCTGCAGAAGGCCTGAGGTGGAGAGGCCTGACATGCGATAGTGAGCCTGAGAGATCAGGAACACATCACACAGGGGGACAAAAAGGCCCACCGAGTCAAGTGCTTTCTGCCCGGCTTCCTGCTGCAGGAGATAAATTTATGGGTTGTCAATAACTATGCCCTGGGGGTCATTTGGTGATATGTGGGTTTTTTGGTGTCTGAAAGTCTGCCTTGTGTATTCCCTTATGTTTATCTTGTCAATGTAAAGAAGAGCTATGAGCTCTCTTCTCTGTTTGCATGATCTTTGCTCTGTAACCTGAAAAAATGAAATCACTATATAAGCACGGACTCGAGAGAGTCCAGTCAGCTTATGCATTTGCTCACATCACATCCTCGGCCTCCGATCGGCTTCCTCCCTGCTGCACTTCAGCAACAACTGGGATGAGGGCTGTTGTCAGTGTCATGCTGGCCCCGTAAGGAGTCACCCCAGCAGCCAGGCCTCCTGAGCACCAAGCCACCATGCAGTAAGCTCCCAGCTCCCCGAGGCTGTGGCTTGCCCAAAGACATACATCTAGGTGGTAGTATGTCTCAACTGCGACTCAGGTCTCCCAACCACAGTTGCCAATCTGAAGCTCTTTCTGCCACACTTCTTCCACATGGTGTAGCTCAGGAGTCACATCATGGGTGAAGCCAGAAACTTTAGCAAAGACACTGCAGTCACGCCCTTGAATCCAAAGAGATGAAGCCCTTTGGCCCGTCAGGGGCAGCTTCTTAAGGGCACAGAAAGGGAAAAAAACAAAAGCAAGTTTATACTCATAGGGAAACATAATATGTGATTATAAATATTTCATGGGCAAAGAAAGCAGTATTGGCTGAGAGACGGGGGCAGAGGAGAGCTGCAAATTAGATCCCAGTTTGCAAAGTGATAGGGCAGCTGGAAGAGCAGTGAGGTTGAGGCTATTCTGGGCTGTGTGCTGCGAGGCCTGCGTCACAGGCCTGGGCACCCGGCTATGTTGAAACCACAGCCTTCCCGTGGTCAGCACAGAGCACCTTGGGAGTACTGCTTAAGTCCCCGGGAAACCAAAGGGAGAGCCAGGACAAAGGGGCACTTGAAGGACTCTGGTGAGCCTCAACAGCAAGGAGGCAGATGGGGGGGTGCAACAGAGCAGCCAGCCCCTATGACCAAGGGCAGAGGGAAGGGAGGGCTCGACCCCAGGAAGCAAGTGACGAAAGAAGCTAAAGGGCAGATTGGGTCAAACTGCCTGGCTTAGAGCAAAGGTCCAGGCAGAGTAGGGGGTGCCAGGTCAGGCTGAGAATAACAATCCCACCTTTCCTTTGCCCCAGGCCAGGGACTTCTTCTTCCCACATCCTCTGGGGAGCAGCACAGAGAGCAGGGAAGATAAGAGCCTGCTGAATCCCCGCTGTGAGCAAACATCCCCCACTGGCAGCGCAACCTGGTGTTAGTGAGCCTCCTCCACAGCCAGTCCACCACTGGGGCAGAGCACGGGGGCCACACTTCACCAGCTCTTCTGGAGGGCTGGGTGGGGGAGGGGTGTGTACTCCCCAAATACCCTGGGTCCCTTGAGGCAAGCTTAGAGAAGCTCTAGGGAGTAGAGTGCTCCTTGGTTGGAATACACAAAGCTGAGAGCCTCAGCCTCCTTGCACACAGGCTTGGTGGACAACAGCTTAGGCCCCTGTGGTATGCCTGTTCAGACTCAGAAGAATCAGAATGGCAGCTGGTAGGATCACAGCTGGTAAGAATCAAGTCAGGACCGAGAAGACTTCTCCTGGGTCCAAAGTGAAACCCAGCTGTGCTGTGGGGTGACTCTGAATTGGAAGCCACAGGATCTGGCTTTACCACTCATTAAGTACAGGGCTCTAAATAATCACATGGCCTCTGAAACTCAGTGTCCTCACCTAAAAATTGGGAGCCATGCCTGGGAAGAACAAGGACTGTGAGAAATATCAGTATACACCTAGATGCTTTCAAAGTGTGTTGTTATTCTGTGATTATTTACACCAGCTACCGGCTTGACTTCTCTCAGAATCTCAAGGGCATACCCTGTCTACTACTACTGTCCTTCCTTGACCCTAAGGCCTCTCCTAGACCACCTTAGCTCAGTGACCAGCCACTCAGACATGGAATCTAGAAACCTCGGACACCTTTGGCCTTTCCCACCATGTGAGCCCTTGCGGAGTCCAGTCACTTACCCTTCTTCCCACCCCAGCCCACATGGGCACCTGGCACAGTCTTATCACACAGCCTACACTCACCCACTCTGGCCTCTCCAAAACCCTCTGCACAGGTACATATAACCTTTTCTCCCTTCCCCTCTGCTCCCCGCCCCTGCTTGCTAAATATCTTCCGAGAGCATTCCAATGTCTTTGGATAAGAAAAACCTCCTTCCCAGACTTCCAAGTCCCTGAGTAGAAGCCCTTTCCCCTCGCAGCCTGCTATGGTTTGGATCTTAAACATCCCCCAAAGCCACCTGTGTTAAAGGCTTTACCTTCGGTCCATTGTGCTATTGGGAAAAGGTGGAATCTTTAAGGGGTGGGGGCCAGTGGGAGTTCTTCTGGTCACTGGGGGCACCCTCAAAGGACATAGTGGGACCCCGATCTTTTTCTTTTTTCATTCACTTCCTGGCCATGAGGTGAGCAGTTTTGCTCCACTATGTTCTGCCATGATGTACTGCCTCACTACAGGCCCCAAACCAACAGGACAATCAATCATGGACTGGAACCTCCAAAACCGTGAGCCAAAACCACCCTAAGTTGATTATCTCGGGGACCTCATCCCTCTCCATGCTCCCTCTTGCTCCAAGCCATGCTGGCTTTCTCCTCCAGTTGCTGGTTCTTATCCCATTCCCTCCTGTTCCAGGGTCTGTGCACATGCTCTTCCCTCTGTCTGAAACATTTCCCTCCTCTCACTTGCTAATGCCAATTTACTTTCCCTAGGGTATAGGGTACATGAAACGCACTAAAGTGTACAGCTCATTAATTATTTACAGATGTATACGCATGGAACTCCCACACAGATCTAGATCTACAGCATTCCTGACACCCAGAAGCTTTCCTCCTGCCCCTTCCCAGTCCTGTACTCCCTGCCCCCCAGGTAACCCTTATTTTGACTTCTATCACAAAACCGATTCCTTCTGCAGCTGAGGAAACCCCTTCTCTCAGAAGCTGCTTCTAATCCACTACAAATTTAACCTGTCTCTCATATGCCCTTGGGGATTTGCATTTGTTTGAGGATTATTTGATTCATGTAGATTTCCAGTGACACTGTAAGCTCCAGGAGGACAGGAGTCACACCTGCTTTTACTCACTTTTGTTCTCTTGGGGCTGGTACATGCAGTCATGACAACAGGAAACAGCTAAAACCGAGAGAGCTTATTACCAGGCACTGTTCTGAGTACTGACAAGCACTAGCACATTTAACTCTCACATCAACACTACCAAGTAGGTACCATTATTATATCCCTATTTTACAAATGAGGAAAGTGAGGCACAAAAAAATAAAATAATTTGCCGGAAGTCACAAAGTGGTAAGTGGTAGAGTTGGAACTCAAACCCAGGCAGTCTGGCTATATAGCCTGTGATCTTAACCATTAAAGCACTCAGCCTTTCAGAAGCCTCTGGGATATTTAATAAGTGCCCAAGGTATGTATTTTAAATGAATGAATTTGTATGTGAACTGATGAGATTCCATTAATGAAACTAAGGGAGCTCCTAATCTCCCCACAAAGGGCAACGAACCAACAGAAGATAAGCTGACATTGAGTCACCTGCACAGGCCCAAGATTATGTCAGCTGCAAAAGAGACTTGATCGTTTCTCCAGAAGTCCAGGGAGGAGGCTCTGTGCCAATGGGCACACCAGTGTTCTGACAGACCCATCAGAAAGGACTGTGTCTGAGTTCCACTAAAGCCTACAGGAAATGTCCCACTGCTCTTCCACCACAAAAACTCAGTAATCTTCATAACCATATCAGTCTCAAACCCACTAAATCAAGAAGTAGACTCTGTAGGTGTGAAAACAAGTCCTCTGGTTAGAAAACGGCAGGCTCAAGCCAAGTGTGGTGTTGTGCGCCTGTAATCCCAGCAACCTGGGAGACATGAGGATTCAGTTTGAGACCAGAAGCAGTCTGCATAACTTAGACCCTTTCTCAAGACAAAAAGTAAAAAGGGGGCAGGGCTGGGGTTGTAGTTCAGTGGTACAAGGTCAATCCTGGGTCCAGCCCCCCGGTACCACAGAAAAGTAAGAAAGAAAGAAAGAAAGAAAGAAAGAAAGAAAGAAAGAAAGAAAGAAAGAAAGAAAGGAAGGAAGGAAGGAAGGAAGGAAGGAAGGAAGACAGAAGGAAAGAAAGGGAGGGAGGGAGGGAGGAAGGGAGGGGAGGGGAGCGGAGGCGAGGCGAGGCGAGGCGAGGCGAGGCAGACTCCATGGTGCATTTATAAATTGACCCCCTTGATTTGTACCCCAGCTTCCCAGACCCAGACAATCCTGGATGAATTCATTGTATAGGGTCTAAACCAGAAAAGCGAGGGCCCACAGAGCCCAGCATCAAGGCTGCTCCGCTCAAAGACTGTTATCCCATATGGCCTGACTTAGGTTTAGCCGCCTTTCCTCTGCTTTTAGAAGAAGGATGTGGCAATCCACTCCTGAAACAATCAGCCATTGAAAACCCTATGAGGGTCGGACCCAACTCAACAGCACCTATCAACAAACAACATCTGCTTTAGCGTGATTTACCTCACAGCCCACCCCAGAAAGCACAGGAAGAAAACATCCATGAAAATGTTTATTCTGCCCCAGGACAGCTGGCCAGAGAGAAGGGAGCAGCCATATCGTCCTCCAGCTCCCTGTGGGCAAAGGCACGGTTCTCAGAACTGCTCCGTGTGTGAGCCCCTTGAGAGTGACACTTAGGCTCTGCTCACACAAAGTTCTGTGCAATGGCCAGCACCTTGGAATACTCGCCTTCCCTCTTGCGCAGGCTGGTGGGAATGGGTACTTTAATTCGGGTCCCCACAGGGTTCCCATTGTCTTCAATAAGGACCACATTGTTGGAGTCGAATTTTGGGGTCATGGTGGGTCCAGGCATGCGATGCCCCACAATAAGTGCCTTCTTCTTCTGTCCCCTGATGGCCAGGAGTATCTGGTCACCCACCTTTCCCACCCCGTTCTTGTTATAGACGTGGATGCACCGAGGAGGGCGATGGTATGGGGTGTTCCCCAGGGCACTGTTGTCCACCACGCGCACCCGTGTCATCTTCTGAATTGCACTGAGGCTCCCAGTGGTGCTGGTGGGAGAAATAAAACAGTTTGTAACCTGGGGCTCTCTGGGCTATCGTGCAATGGCCTCAGAGAGGGCAAGCAAGTGCACACTAGCTGTGTGTGCGCACATATGCGCGCACACACACATACACACACTTACCCACACCAGGCAGAGCATAACCCAGGAGCCTCAACAGAAAGTCAGACTCATCTGTATCTAAGTTTCCTTACAACTGAGAGTCTCTGCTATGGTGTCAAGATCTCTACTTGGATGGGTTTTAAAGAGAACCCAATTTTTCTGTTACAACAAACTTCATGGCAGCCTTAAAGCCTTTGGTTTCAAAAAACTGTGAGGACTGAAAGAATCCCTATGGGCCACACCTCACCCACTGCCTATCCTGCAAAACCTGCTCCCCCAGATGCACTCCTTCCCAAGTGCTCTCATCAAAGCATCTCCGGGAACCTGAGGACATGAGTGAGTGTGCAGGCTTGCTAAGGGAGTCCTCTTGACACAACATAGAAGAAACTGGAAAAGTGTTGGAAACAATCTTTTGTTTTAATATTAGAAAGCATTTTTTGTTTTGTTTTTTGAGATGAAGTCTTGCTATGTTGGATGGTCTTGAACTCCTGGGCTCAAGTGACTCTCTTGCCTCAGCCTTGAAAGCTGGGACTACAGGCACACAGCACCAACACTGTAGCCTACTATGAAAACTCACCACAGGAAGCAATTCTCAATCATGTCTGCATGACCAACCCCAGGCACAGTGCTCAGTAAACACTAGGGTATGGGAGTGCAGGTGGGATGAAACTGTCCTGGATTAGTGTCTAAAAGAAGGAAAAGGTGTCATACTTCTATCAAGGCTTGAGCTTTTGTTGACAAGCATGTATTGTTTTTATAATTAAAAGAAACTTTGCAATCATAAAAAGAGTGTTTTAATGCCCCAGGGAATGATAGGATCGAGAGCTTTCAGATTCACCATAAGAATCTCAAAGGGTCTGAAAAGTAGCAGCTTCCACCATCTATATTCCCTATTACACCCCAGACAGAATCATCACCTCCTTACCCTCCCTCATGTCACAAGGGCATGGCCCCCTTCCCTAAACCTGACCAAATCCCAGCTCAGCCTGACTCCTTTAGCCCCTATGACACCTCCCTGAGTTTCCAGTCCCATTCTAGTTGCCATAGGCCCCAGCTCTGGTGAGAGGTTTACTCAAAGACAGTTCTAAGAACTTGATGTGAAAAGTTACCTGAAACCACGCTGGTTGAGTGCTCTGCCCACATGGATGAAGGGGCCCCAGGGCCCAGTGAAGACCGCCATGGAAGCCCAAGAGGACAAATCCTGCTGGGAAAGCAGGGAGAAGATTGAATTCTAAGTCAGAGTCCTTACTCAGAGCCACTTTTCTTCAGGGACTTGTGTGGGAGATGCCACTTCTAGCACAAGATTATTAGTCACTAAATATAAATCTCAGTGGTTGAAAGATGCACAGGTGATTAGACGGAACCCCAGCTCCGATTCTACTGATTCATGGCCTAACTCTGGGGTCAGAGGTGGGCTGGCCCTCCACAGCTCTGCTGTAAGTAAAACAGTGGCACAGAGAATGCCTTCATCATTGTGTCACTTCCACAGGCAGCAAGAAAACATGAATCCTCTGGCACATCCTAGCCAGTAGCTCCTTCCCAAAAGGCCCACAAAGCTGCACACTTCTCTTTATTGACAATGGTGTGCCTCCTGAACCCCACACTTTAGATCCCTAGAAGAAAGCAAACTATTTGAGCTGCTGAGTTTCCTGTCACATCACCTTTCCCCCAAATGCAAAAGCCAGAACACCTGTACAGCTCAAGGTCAGCAAAGGGGAGCCAAAGTTGCCCTTGCCAAGATGCTGACCAAAGTCTATATTGGGTCCGTCTTCCAAACACCGTAACATGGAAAAACTACTGACACCAACCTACAGCTGCAAGTAGACTTTGGGAACACAGGTAGGAGACCCAAGAGGAAACATGAGTCATGACTGCTGTTTACAGGACCTCAACCCATTGCGCCTTAGCACTAACAAACATGGCATCAGGGTCCTGCAGCGCCTGAGCATCACTAACAGGAAAGGTTAAGAAAAGCCTACAGCTAGCTAGTGATTCCAGCCACAAAGTATGCCTGTTCTTCCACCCAAATGCTTGGCTGCAGAGGACCTTGTTCAAGAGCTCTGCTGAGCGGAGCCTCTACACTGTAGTGTTTACACGCAGCTTTGCTTTGTGCAAGTTCAAAGCACGCAGGGTAAGACTTTGTTTAATAAAGGTGGGGGAATGGCCACTATTTACGTCCACAGGAATACCTAGACATTCCATGAATGCCTATTAACTATGCTGTAGCCTCAAATCCCAGCCTGACTCCCAGGTGTTTTCCTTAAGACAACCCAGGAAGCACTGGCCAAATCTAATTACTACCAGAAAATTAAACGCAAAAAGAGAGCTAACTTATGAAGCTATTAGCATCTGACACACACAGAATCAGATTACCAGATGAAGCCAAGTTTACTTTGACTAGCTAGATGGCCTTGGACAAGCAACTAAACCGCCATGCTCTGCTTCCCATCAGCAGCCCAGAGACACCAAGCACGTGGCCTCACAGGCAGTCAGGACTCAGGGTGAATGACACACAACACCTAGCACAGTGCCTGGCATGCAAAACCTATTAGCTGTTTTCTCCTTCATCCATCACATTACATCTCATTTCACAGATTAGGAAATGGAGATACAGGAACACTAGTAATTTATGTAGCACCCCACAACCGGTCAAGGGCAAAACCAGAACCAAAAGCAGAACCACAGTGTGCTCTTGCTCTGCTATACAAAGTTCCCTTCACAAAAGGAAGCTCTGGTGTGTAGCAGCTCTGAGGGTCATGTGTTCTCTGTTTTCTTTCCTTATGAACATCTGCCACGTGGTTACAATGTGTCAGAAGCTATAATAAGTGCTTTGCCTTACCATCTACAACTCACAAAAACTCACAAAAAGTCTATGTTGTGAGTACTATTGTTAACCTTACTTTTACACACATGGAAATGAGGCCCAGAGAGGTTAAATAACTTGACCAAGATGGCACAGCTAGGAATGACATGGCTGAAATTTGAATCCCAATAGTTTGCTTCCTGAAGTCATGAGAGTACTCAACAGGGAGTAAACATGGCAACTTTAATTTAAATATTAATATTTTTCCAACTGTTAAGTTGCTCTTGTCCCATCAAGAACACTGACATCACACATTCATTTTACTCAAAGCCAACTCAGTGCTTGTTGAATCAACCAAAATGTAGACAAATACCAGGTGAAAATTATTCATTTGAATCCAATCTAAGTTTTAAGACAATCTGTAGTGTAGGTGGCAAGAAGAGCTCTACACTCTGAGCAATAACTAAAAATGGGCAAAAAAAAAAAAAAGCCACCACCACTCTGAAAAGCAGCCCATCTCATCCAGGCTGCAGTTCCCTCAAACTCCAGCCAAGCTTTGCCATCGGATGCTGGCAGGCCCTTGGTCTAGCTCCCTGGGAAAAAAAGAGTCTCCCTGGCTACTCCCCAGACCCTAAAGACCAGCCCAGCACCACCCACATTCTCTCTCAAGATCCCAACATGCCTCAACTCTCCACTCTGCACTACATCCTTAAGAACATCTACACTAGCCCTAGGACTGCAGAAACCATCAAGAGGCATCTCAGAATCTCCTGACTCAGGTATCACTACAAACCCCAGGATTCAAGACACCTCCCTAATTCTGTAAGGCAGCCAGTGCATAAACCCATGCCTCCCTCCATCCCTTGTGCACACTGGATATACCCATACCTGTGCTGACAGAACTGTCACAGAAACAATGTCCCCTATGCAAACACAGACACTGAATAACTGGACACTTTCTCTCTTTCTCTCTCTCTCTCTCTCTCTTTTCTTTTCTTTTCTTTTCTTTTTTTTTTTTTTTTTTTGGTGCTGTGGAGATTGAACCCAGGGCCTTGCACATGCTAGGCAAGTGCTCTACCCCTGGGCCACTTCCTGGGCCCTAGATACTTGTTTTTGATGTTCCTTAACATCCTATTCCTTGCTGCTTATTACCCCAAACTCAGAACCACAGAGGATCCAGCAACATGGAATCCAGGAGCACCACAGACTCAGATGGTAGGGACTGTGTGCTCATGCCTCCAAGGGAGCACTTCCATTTTCACAAGAAAAGGCCAGATTAAATGACTTTCACTAGCTCTTTAACCGATCTGATACTAGCCAGGTGCCAGTAGCATACTCCTGTAATCCCAGTGACTCGGGAGGCAGAGGCAGGAGGATCACAAGTTCAAGGCCAGAGGCAGCCTGTGTAATTTAGCAATTTTTTTTTTAATGGACTGGAGGAGAAGCCCAGTGGTAGAGCACTTACAAAGTATGTGTGCGGCCCTGAGTTCAACCCCCAAGTACCACAAACAAAACAAAACAAAACAACAACAAAAAAAAACAGATCTGATACTGACCTCCAGCCCCAGACAACTTAGAAATCAAATGGACAACAGGAAGCATTCCTGTAGCCTTGAAGCACAAGAATCAAATACATTCACTTATTGTACATAAATGTCCCTTATCCCTCCAAGAAAAAAAAATTCTCTCTTCTACTTCCAGGCCAGCAAAAGACCCCAGTAGTTCCTGATAAATAGTAGGAGTGTGGTATTTGTTGAATGAAATAAATAAGGTAGCCCAAAGAAAGACAAGCCCCCCTCCTACCCATGACTCTTCACAAAGGCAAACTCAACACTGTGCAGTCCTTTTCTGTGTATGGGAACCAGGACCTCACAGGAGACCCCATTACCAGGGTAATGCTGGTCAAGGGAGGAGTAGCCCATGCTTTGTTTGCAGGCCCCTGGAACCATCTCCTGGCCTGGCACCTATGCTGCCCACTGTGGACAGTTGCCTCATCCCACCACTAAGTAACTGCTTTGGATCAAGCAAGGGTAAAGGGGGTAGCAACTCACTTCAAAGCAACTTTGATGGCCCCTGGTGTTAGTTACTAGCATGAATCCATCCAATGGACACAGGGCCTGATGCTTTTCAGACCTAGTCTACACATAACGCTTTGTTTTACAACAACATTGTTCTGAGCCTGGTGTTTGCACAGGAGACTAACCTCAGTATTTCCTTCTTTATGATACTCATTCAGATTACGCCAGGTATTTGGAACATTCCTGTGCCAGAGATGGCTTTTCATGCCACTTCCTGGTCAGCACTGAACATTACCCTCCCACTTCAGGGTATGAATCACACCTCTCCTTTTGGTGAGGGGGAAGGGAGAAAGAAGAAATAATTTATCACCTAAGAGTCACACTCATTTCCCATCTTGCTTTACAATCTACCTTCAGTTGTAGAGGGGCAGGTGGGGGGAAGAGGGACTGGATTTCAGAGACACACAACTGAGTTGTTCACTTAGCTCATCACCCTGCAGGTCCCACTGGAATGCCTGCTCCATGGGTGCAGACCGTGACTGATCAGTGCGGTAAGTACAGGGCCCACAACAGTACACAGCACACAAGAGCTGAGGGACTCTCTGTCAAATGGACAAAACTGATTTGCAACTCAATGTCCAGCCCCAACGCTTCCGTGTTGAGGGATTGGTGGCTTTTCTTGTGACCTTCATTCAGGCTCTCAGTGGCTTGGGAGAGCACATTTTTAGCTAGTTTTCACACACAGGCAGAGATGGAAAGCACACAAGGAAGAACCCTTGATACTTTATAGAAAGCTAGAAAGTAGAAAACTTGAATTTTGAAAATCAGCAACATGTAGTTAGTATCACACCTATCACAGACCTTTATATACTTAGTATCACAGATCTATTCATTGTTTCCATGTAAACAATTTCAATCTTCAGGTGTCTGGTATGTTATATTTTAAAGGCCACTTTGAGGGGAATGAGCTCTACAGAAAAGGGAGAAAACAAAAAGCTCAGAACCCACCACAAATAAGTGCTTAAAGGATATCCTGTTAGTATGTAATGGAAAAAAAAAAAAAAAAAAAAAAAAAACCTAAAAAAATCAAATGCAAAGCCCAGCCACAAAAAGGACAAACTGCTAGTGTGAGCCTATAAATGTCCTTCATCATCAAAGCAGGGAAAAGCAAAGGCCTGGCAGCTTTGAAGGATCAAAAGACCTCCACCCTATCACGTAGACTCCATCCTTCCCATCTCCTGGCAGGGTTCTATCAATCATTCTGGACTAATACTTGTATATGTTGCTTAAAGATTCATTACCGTTTTGCTGTTCAACAATTCCCTTTCAGGAAGGTGTGTGTGCCAGGGCTGTAACCTCATAAAAGTGTAACATGTTGTAATTCTCAAAGTATCCTCACACATATCACTTTGTTGATTTCATTCCTAAGCACCCAGGAGAAACAAAAAGACAAATAAGAAAAAGCAACAGTCTGTAAGTGGTTGGATGGGCTAAGGATTTTGAACAGTTCTTAAGGGTTCAGTAAAGTAAGCA
The DNA here is from genome assembly GCA_007922755.1 of Pedetes capensis. Lineage (NCBI taxonomy): Eukaryota > Metazoa > Chordata > Mammalia > Rodentia > Pedetidae > Pedetes > Pedetes capensis. Next base: position 25,614 of record VMDO01008528.1, read on the forward strand.
TCATTTTGTAGATGGAGAAATGAAATGAGTCTATAGACTCATCCCAGATTAGATAGCAGCAAAGTTCAGACGAGAGCCCAAGGTTGTTTCTCTTACTCCCTGTACAATATGGACACAGCTAAAATGTAGCTTTAACCACTAATAAACTTCACCAAAACAGGCAGAGTGGATACTCTGTCAAGGCTACCGCATAATCCTTAGGAAGCCAGGAAATAAAAAACTACCTTTTCAGTAAATACCTATACTGCACTCAGCACAGCCTAGGACCAAAACTAAAGCCAATTCTGATTCACCTGACAGGCTGAGTTTTCACACTACTACTACCAATAAGCAAAGCATCTCTCAAGATGGGGGAATATTTGTACTACTGCTGCCACTGAGAAAATCCCATTTCTCAACTTGGTCCACAAAGATGTGCTGGGTTTTTGTCTTATATGTGTTTATTTAACTTATGTTCTGCCTTTGTACAAAAGTATTTAGAACAGTAGTTCTTAGATAGATCTGACAATCCTTAATTATTTGAGCTGGTTTTTAAATGTGTAGATTTTATTTACTCTAGCTTTGTTCTTTTATTGCTGATTCACAGGTAGACAAATACTTATAATCAAAAATACATTTGTAACACTTTTGTCAAACTCAAGAAAAACTGAATAAGGCAAAGCTAAGCCTATGTAATCATGTACATATTCCCTTCCTATTAGTACCCACAATGGGCCAGCGGCATAGAGTCAGGCTTATGGAGAAGTCAGGTGGGCACAGGGGCAGTGAGAAAGGGCAAAGCCTGGGGGGAGCCAGAACCAAAGAGGAAATGCTGATGGAAAGCACCTCTCTCCACCCCAGAATCCCCTCCTGTCCTACTAAGTCTGTGACTGGAATCACTTCTCCAGGACCCAATGACTGTCAGGCAAGGGTTTTGGGAAAAGCACAGAGGCATGGAAATGAAAGCATTTTAGCTTTAGCTTCAGCCAGGCAAAGGGTCATTTTGATTGGGGAATCCCTGTGAAGCATCTTGCAAGGGCCAGGTCTATATGATAAGCAGTCAGTTTCCCAGCTCTCAGGGCACTGACATGGGAGTCTCTTCAAGATCACAGTCCTCGAAGTACTTTTTAGAGTAGATGTGGAAAGTGTTTCCTCTCATTTCTAAAGGACATATGTGATTTAAAAAAAAAATTGATGAAGGACTCTCCTACTCTTTCCTTTATTTCCCTAGTGAATAATAAGCTACCTGCATCTTTCTTAATATTCACCATAATACTTGACCCAGAACAACATTGCCAAGACCTGAATCGCAGTCTCTCTTGCACACCGGTTATCATTATTAATATACCTATAAAATCACACCATAGTAAACTACAGCCCAAACCAACCATCAGCCTCTATGGAAAGCTAAACCATAACCTGATTTTTTTGAGACCTTCCCAAGCCCCAAAAGACCCATTCGAATTATCCAAGACCCATAAGAATTATCCAAGAAACACAAACAATAGGAGATCCATCACAGCTGGGGCCAGATGTCACAATCAAAACATAGGAGTGGAGCAAGATAAATTTTTTATTTATTTATTTTTTTACACAGGATCTTGATATGTATCTCAGGCTGGCCTAGAATTTACTATGTAGCTGAGGCTGGCCTCAAACATGACTTATCCTCCTGTCTCAACTTCTGTAGTGCTGAGATTACAGGTGTGTGCAACCACGCCCAGCTCTTGCATCATCTAAGATTCTAGGAGCTGAGGAGATTTTATATTACCATAAGAGAGTATCACCTGAGAAATGGACTCCAGGGAATGACTTTACCTTTGCTATTCAGGGTAACAGCAAAACATTCTGGCCCCTGCTCCTTCCTGGATTCTACAATGTACTTAACCCAATTCTCATTTCAGCCTTGCTGAAATGCTTCCCCTCTCGTCTGCTGTAAAGTGTCACTTGATAGTTCACACATGCCTTAAGGATTGCTGTTAATAGGTGGTGATCCTAATTAGACACAGGCAGAAACAGCTCAGGAATCCACCGTATGTTCAGATTCATAACTGCATCATTTTTAAAAAATAATATTATTTAAGAAATGCCTTCTAGTGATCCTCAGAGGTCCAAAAAACAGGTAATTGTGACCATCAATTCCATTTTCCAGATTTGCACCACCACTGCAATTTGGCTTACAGTGAATTTTATTGTTCAATGGAAGCAATGGTCCACAAAAATCAGCACACTATGTATAAAGTTCCATAGGAAATATACATCCAAGAAGCTCTAAGGGTAAAATGGACAATTCTTTAAAAAAGAAAAAAAAAATTATAGATCCTTTTTCTTCTGAACTTGCTCCTGCCCAAAATAACTCCAAGAATCCAAGCCTACAAAGACTCCTGCCACTAGGCAGTCTACAAAGACAGTTTCCTTTCCTTTCTAGCACAGCTGAAAAACTGTCCTTCCAAAAAAAGCCAATCTACTTCTTACCACCAACAAAGTCTTTTTTGAAAAAAAATATTTCTAGTGAATGAAGAGTGGACTGTCTTTCTTATTTTTGTTTGTTTGTTGTAGTACTTGGTGGTTGGACACAGGGCCTCACACATATTTTGCAAGTGCTCAACCACTGGACTACACTCCCAGCCCATTTTTTATTTTTTATCTTGAGACAAGGTCTCAGTAAATTATACAGGCTTCCTGGAGCCTGGAGCCTGCAATCCTCCTGCCTCTGCCTCCCAAGTCGCTGGGATTACAGGCATGTGCCACCAGGGTGGCTGTCTTTCTCATAAGGAAGCCACTTCTCTGAAGATAGAGACACACACTGTTCTTTAGTACAGGTTCCTGGTATGCTAACTGTGTTTTGAGGGACAACTTGAACTGATGGAAAACTCAGGCTGAGGAAGGGGGCAAGCAGGAGGACAGACATCAATGCTCTCTGAACTGTGGCATAACACACACAACATGCAACACCTCCTAACACACTCACATGCACATACCTGAGACAAGTGTCAAGAAACAACACTTACTCTAAGTGTAACACCTCTGACATTATTATTTTTTAAAATGATAGCCAAAGTAAGGGATGATGGCACCTGCATGTAATCCCAGCTCTTGGGAGACTGAGGCAAGAGGATTGAATTCGAGGCCAACCTAGATTACTAGGCTACATAGCAAGACCCTGCTTCAAACAAAACACAAAGCTAAATCCCCAGGCCGCATGCCTGTAATCCCAGCAACTCAGGACGCTGAGGGAGGAGGAACCTGAGTTCCAGGCCAAAGGCAGCCTGTACAACTTGTTGTGTTGTTGTTAGGTGCCGTCAAGTCGGTATCCGACTCATAGCGACCCTCATAGGGTTTTCAATGGCTAACTGTTCCGGGATTGCCTTGGGAGTGGATTGCCAGGCCCTTCTCCCATTTTTACGGTGCTGGGAATTGAACTCAGGACCTCAGAGACTGCAGCGCAGCACTCTACCAACTGAGCTAAATCCCAGCCCCCTGTACAATTTAGCAAGATCCTATCTCAAGATGAAAAAATAAAAAAGGGCCTGGAGGTACAGCTCAGTGGTAGAGCGCTTGCCTAGCACCTACAAGGTCCGGGGTTCAACATGACAGTACTGAAAGAAAAAATGGCTGTCATCTGCTTAACTGATTTTCAACTCACCAAGACCCAGTTGACAAACACTGAAATAGACAAACTACCCAGTTCCACTCCATAATCTATTGGTGAACCGTTGGAAAGCCAAAAGTCAGCAGAAACATTGACCACAAGGAGCCAGCCCCAGGAAGGCAGCACTCTTCTCTACAGCAGTGACTGCAAGGGCCTGGTTTAAGCATCTTCCACACTGCCAGCACTTCCCAAGTAACTCAAAGTGATACTGCGTATGCGCTGGTCACCTCTTTATAAACTCGATCCAATTAATTTCTCAAGGCGGTGAAGTTCACTTACTGCCCACTACGAAAAGCAATACTTCCTTTGTGTCCCTTCCAGAAAACCCGAATTCAACAAGTCGGTGTTCGTTGTGCCTTGGTGATCGATCGTACTTGTGCGGTGATCCTCAGACTCGGTTTGTCTCTCCCACCACCCAACTTTCTAGTCTTAATCATTGCTAAGTGCTGTCTCTGGTGAAATGAGAAACCAGGGAACCCCCCTGACTCAGGGGAGCCGTTCGTCAGCACGACAGAAGTGAAAGCACGGACTCACGCCTCACACCACAGAAGCGTCTAGCAAACTCATCTCCCGACCTAATAGGAAAGGGAGGGAGGAGCAGATAAACTCCAGGAGACTTGCTGCAGGGACCCGAGGCCACCTCGCCAGGGAATGACCGCAACCCCCTCCCCCGGGCCGGCTCCACACTCCCTGGAAGGGCAGGTGCGCGCAGGCGGAGACCGGAGATGCAGAGGCGCTCCAGGGAGGCCGGGAGGGAGGAGGGTCGAGGTCAGAAGCCTCCCTCCCTGTCGGGCCCCCGGAAAGGCCCACTAGCCCGCCCATCTGGCCTCTCCTCACCCGTCCCCGGGGAGGGCGCCTCCCCTACTACAGGCAAGAAAGGGAGAGCTGAAGAGTTCGGAGCTTGACTCCCCCCTCTGCCCCGCACCATACCGCTCTCGCCGCCCGGGAATATCCCGCCGGGCCCCACTAGCCAAGCGCCGCCTTCCCCACGCGGCCTTTCCACTGCACCTGCGCTTGCGCCTGCGCCTGCGCGCCCGACCCAGCCAGGGGACGGGGCGACGATCCCCGAGTGCGCGCGCACATTGCGTGTGCTGGCGTGGGGGTGTGGCCTGTAAGGCCCCGCCCCTCCCTCCCTCCTCCCGCTCCCCCTCCCCCATCCACTGCCGCGGCCGCCGCAGGAGCCCAGAGCTCAAGCCGCCCAGCGACTCCCCCTCCCCCTCCCCCGGCCCCGCCCCGCCCCAACCCGGGGCTCCAAGCCGGAGCCGAGTCTGCGCTTGGGGGTGAGTACGCGACCCCTCCCCAGCCCTCTCTGTCTGCTTGGAGGATCCCATCACCACCCAAAGGAAAACCCGGGCTCGGCTGCGCGTCCCCTCCCTTCAGCCTCCTGCGGGACCCAGAGGTGCCCAGGCCCGCGGGACCCGGCGGCGGCGCGCGCTGCCCCCAAACCCGCACCATCCCTAGCCAAATGTGAGTCTCCTGGCACCTGTCAGGGGTCCAGATGTGCGCTTCCCTCTGCGCTTGACCCTCGGGGGACCCCAAGGGGTGGGACCTGGGTCCCAGCACCCTAGTGCCACTCTGTTGCCACCTGCCCCGTGCAGGTGCGCGGCCCCTCCGCGCCCTCCCGGGGCTCCAGCTGTGCCCACCAGCCCGGCGCCGCTGTGGGGAGCCGGCCGCCCCCGCCCTGGAGTTTTGGATTCCGTGGTCGCGGAGTCGGATGCCCTCGATCTCTTTTATCTTCTCTCTTGTTGTGGGGCTGAAGCTGGCTCAGGGCAGGGGTTCATGCTCGGGCAAGGGCAGTGTTCGCGGGTGCTGGCACGAGGCCGTCCGCTGCCCCTGGCCCTCCTGGGACCTGGTCGGCGGGCTGGAGAGGCAGCTGGCCCCCGGAGTGTGTCCTCTCCTTGCGCCCCGCACAGTGCAGTTCATTCATGAGCCGCCCGGGCCTGCGTCGGAGGGTGCGGTGGGGAAAAGGTTCCGACGCGAATCTGGAGTTGGGCAGAGGCCCCTCTGGGGGAAGGGGGTGTGCTTTGTCCCTCTTTGGCTGTCTTGACCGCCTAGGGTCGACTGTCCCAAAGGTTATCGCCGTGTTCCCCAGGAAAGAGAAGGACGCTTGGGAAGTGGGGAGGAGAGGTCAGAGGGGATGGCTGCCCTTGGGGCTCTGTGCTGCCACCTGCCTGGGTCCCGGGGACAGAGGTCTGGCCCCTTAGGGCAAGCTTGAGCACTCCACTGCCCTAGAGGGGCTGGGACCACCCTACCAGGTACCAAGGAAGAAGGAGTCTGTGCCTAACACCTCCTGAGGAGAGGCCTATGGTTCTGCCTTCCAGGTACAGGTGAGGAGTGAGAGCGTCTCCCAGACTTCAGGTGGTGGTGAGATGGTGGTGTGCTGGCAGCGTGATTGTCCTCCAGGGCACCAGAGGGTCCAGGCCCCGGCATGCCCCAGGTGGCACATGCTGGGGCCTGCTGTGCGTCCACCCAGCGCAGTGTTGGCTTGGAAGTGGGTGGTTAGGTGGATGGGGATGTTGTGAGGCAGAAGATAGGTGGTAGGTAGCTAAGAACCCCCTTTTGGACATCATACAAGTTCCCTCCAAGTATAACAGAGTGACAGAGACCTGGCTTCAAATCCTAGCTCTGCCATTCTTTAGCTGTGTGACCTTGACAAATTACTTCACCCCTCTGAACATCTGTTTCCATTAAAAAGTGTGGTTACTACCACCTTCTTACAAGGTTTATCATGGGGTATCAAACAATATAACACAGGTAAAGAGCTGGCAACCTGCCCGGTAGTTGATCACTAATGGATTCTCTTCTCCGAACTTCTGATCCATCCTTGCGTAGCATCTCTTCCTGTGCCATCATCTCCCAGCCTGCTGCAAATGGATGGAGTGTATTTGGAGAATCTGGGAACACTCCCTGCCTCTCAGTGGCAGAGCCCTAACACAGTACAAACCCTCAGGTCTAAACAAGCCATCCTGCCTTCCTAAGGGCCTCTACCATACTGCTATCATACTTAGCTCTATATTTTCTTTTTCTTTGATTTTTACTGGTTTTCTTCCACTAAACTGGCCCCTTCTATTCCCCATCTTATTGCTAACACCAGCATTTTAAAGAACCTACTTTATGCCTTGAACTATATTTACAGCCTCTCATAAATCATCTTATTTAATCCTTAAAACGCCTATGCACATTGTTGTCCCCATTTTATAGATGAAAGAACGGAGGCCCAGAGTGGTTGAGTAATTTGCCCAGGACAGAAGGTAGGTCTGTCTCTTCCTAGAGCCTGTGTGCTCTTAACCACCAGACCATGTTGCCCATCCTGCCTGAGGCACCTGCCTCAGAACCTGAAATCACAAACCTCAGGTCTCAGTTGAGAATGTAAGCAAGAGGGAAGGCAAGGGAGTAGAACTAGGGTGTGATACTTCCCCAGAACTGTAACTGACAGCCTCCAGACCTCATTCCTCAGCCCTCAGCTTCCTGGTAGAAGTGGCTCCTTTATTTGTAGGGGCAGCAGAGTGCAGTGGTTAAAAGCGTGAACTCCAGCCAGGTGCCTGGGTGCTTCTCTGGATGTACCACAGACTGGTTGTGTGACCTCGGGCAAGTTATATACCCTCTCTGTACCTCGGTGTCCTAGGGTTGTATTGGGGAGCAAATGAGTTACATTTACAAAGTGCTTAGAACAGTGCCGTGTGCAAAGTAAGGGTTAAATAAGCCAGGTGTAATGGACACTTGGAGACTGAAGCAGGAGGAGCAGGAGGATGGCAAGTTCCAGGCTACCCTGGGCTACATAGCAAGCCTCTGTCTCAAAACAAAAGAAAACCACAAACAAAAGGTGTTAAATATGCATTTGGTAAATGCATTCCTTTTACTGCTCCTTATATCCTCCCTTGTGGATATGTTTTTTCCTATCCTTCTGAAATCTCTAGGGTTAAGGATTAGGATATTAGGATCTCTTTGTTACAGCCTGGAAGTCTAAGGCCCAGGTTATACAGTGGCAAAGTAAGCCTCCTTCAAGGTCTGCCTGCCTTCCTGTGATGCTAAGCTGTGAATGAAGTCTCCCCTTCCCCCAAATCCATGAGAAGAAAGTTTTAAAGCTATAACTCTCTATCTGCTACATGCACACACTCTTTAATGGTAACATTGCAACTAAGTTAGCTAAACATAAAATCCTCCATCACTCTGCACTTACAGCTGCAGTCTCAGTATCAGACCAGAGAAATGGGCACATGGCTGCCTGGGGCATGTCTGGAGTAGAAGAACTGCCCGCTGCAACCTCCACTCCCAAATACTCAGCTTGGCTGTGGTCTCTGCTGCCCTGCCCTGTGCTGGCTTTAAGAGCAGCTGCCCTGGATGCAACACACCGGCAACTCCACCCCCACAATTGAGAGCTACCAGTGTGCCTCCACCCTTTAGCTGCCCTCTGCCCTTGCATGAGTCCTGAGTGGCTTTTCCTCCCTAGTCCCTGTAAATGGGGAGAGTAACCTGAGGGTGCCCCTCCTACCTCCTGTGGAGGTGGAGAGTCAGTGCAGTTGTGGAGGGAAAAGTGCTCTGTGACAGTACAGAACGGCAGCAAAGAGACATGGTGATTTCAGTTTCTAGGTATCCAGCTAGACCCTCACCCACCCTGCTGAAACTGCTTATTGTAGAAACTCCCAGAATGTTCCATCTTCCTTTGGAATAGAGAAAGCAGGGGTGAAGGGGGATGGCACTCTGGCCTGGTGGAGCCTTGGAGTCTGGACAGAGAAACAGACAAGGGATGGAAATGGGCTGTTGCAATTTCTGGAGTGCATTGGAGAGTTGAGAAAGAGGGGCTAGTTAGGAACGCCATCGCCACCCCAAGGTACCTATCCTACCTTTAACTTGTGCTGGGGCCCCAGGTTCTGTGCACTTTATGTTTACATACCCAGGCTACCACACACACCCACGTATACACCTCCACTGAGAAGCCAACAATTCCAAGGCAGGAGCATTGGCACATGCCTGTACTCCCAGCAACTCAGGAGGCTGAGGCAGGGGGATCACAAGTTTGAGGCCAGAGGCAGCCTGTGCAATTTAGCAAGATCCTGTCTCAAGATAAAAGATAAAAGGGCTGGGGGTGCAGCCCTTGCAAAGTATGCACAAGGACCTGGGTTTAGCCCCCAAATACTGCAAAAAAAAAAAAAAAAAAAAGGAAATAAACTGAGCATGGTGGTGCACGCCTACAATCCCAGCACTTGGGAGGCTGAGGCAGGAGATCACCACACGTTTGAAGTCAGCCTGGGCTACACAGTGAGACCCAGACTTCAATCCAGAACAAAAGCCACCAATTCCCTTCATTTCTGGAGATTCCCATGCAGCCACCTCACCCGCTGTATACACAGATACACACAGAAGAACACAGTTACACATGTAAACACACACCTCCCCCAGTTCACTTGTGCCCTCTGGCCTGAAAATATTTAATGAACATTGTATTTATGATGCTTCCACAATCTGCAGAGCTCTGTTCTAGGCACACCAGAAACACATGATGGTGCCCAGAACAGTGTTCTAATGTTAGAAAGAAGTTAATCTAGGTTTGAATCCTGGGCGCATCATTTTATTAGCAGTGAGACCTTGAGAAAGTTATTCACCTCTCTGAGCCTTGTACTTTCATCTGAAAATGGCAATGACACTCAACTCATCAGATTGTTGAGGATGGAATGTAATCATGTATGTGTTACTGTTGAAACAATGAACACTGGATAAAAGGCACTAGCTACAGTCCCTAAGTTAGTGTGTTTTTGAAGACAGTTTAGGCTAGAAAACAAGGAGGTTTAACACACAGGGTAGTTACTCCCTGAGCCTTCCTAACCCAGGCTTTGCAAAGATTTCCTGGGACCAAGGGAAACACATAAACAACCCCTGGCCATGGAAGAGCTTTTGCCTGTTGCCCTGTGGTTGGGGCTTAGAAAGAAGCAGGGGAAAAGCCAGGACCTGTGGGCTAGAGAAACCCTGAGTCACCCCAGGGGGCTAAGGGATCCTTGTTTCCAAAGTTGCTGGCACCTATTCTAGGTTTGTTGTTCTCTCTCTTTGTCTGGTTTCCTTTCTCCCCTGGGGAGCCTCCCCACCCCTCGGCAGAGCTTCGGTGTTGTCAGTAGAAGGGGCCCCTGGGGGCTCCCCTGGAAGACAGGGTGGGGCAGTGCTGCTGCTTCTGCTGTTGCCGCCACAGCTGCTGCAGACACATTTCTCCTCCTCCACCCTGGGAGCCTCCCCAGGGCTCAGCTCAGCTCTGTCCCCAAGCACTTCCAGAGCCCAGGCGCCCAGCTGGCTGCCCCTTCTCTCCTCCTGCTCACCCCATCCACCCTGAGCACCAAGGGCTGTGGCCGGGAACCAGGCGGAGGGCAGTACCCTGGTTGCAGGGGGCTAGGGTGAGCTTAGAGGCCGCCGCCCACTCTCCCCTCTTTCGCCAATGGAAAAGCTGGCTGGAGGGCACAGCATTCCCAGACTGCCTTGTTCTGGAGGCAGGAGCATGGCACTCTGGGAGTTGTAGTCCTCACACTACTATGTGACCCCTGTGCCGCTAGAGAAAGGGGAGAAAGCTGCAGGGGAACAGGGTAGAGGTAGCTAGTGCCACGGCAGGGGAGGAAGATGAGGGTAAGCAGGAGCAGCTAGGGCTGAGCAGGTGACATAAACCCAGAAATACCACTTTTTTACCTGGCTTCCCTCTCTCACCCCATCTCTAGACCCCTGCCCTGAGGACACAAGGCCATCTCTGAAGTTAAATATCTTGTTTAGAAGCCATTTACATTGAGGGCATTAAGAGTTGAAAACTAAGCATCTGAAATCATGCCATTTTTCTTTCATTTATTTATTGTGGTGCTGAGGATCATAGCCAGGGTCTTGTAATGCTAGGTGTGTGTTCTATCACTGAGCTGCACCCAGCCCTTATGCCACTCTTCTAAAAGAGATAGAAAGACAGGATCAGAATGAGGCAGCCAGCTCCTGACCCATCCTCCCCTGGCCTAGAAACCCCTCCTCTTAGCCTTGGATCCTCAGGCCTACCACCCACTCCCCGCCTTCCTTCAGGCTCTGCTCTACCCCTTGCTTGAGAAAGAATGAGAGAAGGTAGGGGTGGGGTTTGTTAGGTGCCATGGAGTTGTGTCCAAATCATAGCGAGTCTGATAGGGCTTTTAGTGGCTTATTTCAGGATTGCTTCGAGAGTGGATTGCTGCGTCCTTCTCCTGTTTGTGTGGTGCTGGGGATCGAACCCGGGTCTTCAGAGAATGCGGAACAGCACTCTATCAACTGAGCTAAATCCCAGCCCAGGGGTGGGGTAAATGTCAAAAATCACAGACACCTTCCAGCTTAATGAACCCTGCCTCCATGGTGCTGGCCTGGCATCTGGGCTGAGTTACCCAGGCCCAGGGTAGGGGTCACAGCCAGACAGCAGTGAAAGTAAATCCATGTGACCAAACCTCCCCTCCCCCAGCCCTTATCTCCAGAGGCCAGAGCTTCTACCCACCCCGGCAGCCTGGTGATCTGCCCTCACCACCCCCTCCCCTCGCCCACCCTGCAGGGCCGCTAGGGCAGAAGGAGGCAAAGCCAGCTGACTGCTCTGCCCTCTGCCCAGGAGGACCATGCGGCAGTAGCAGCCATGCTGCCCTTCCTGCTGGCCACACTGGGCACCACGGCCCTCAACAACAGCAACCCAAAGGACTACTGCTACAGCGCCCGCATCCGCAGCACTGTCCTGCAGGGCCTGCCCTTCGGAGGCGTCCCCACCGTGCTGGCTCTTGACTTCATGTGCTTCCTTGTGAGTGCCCATGTGCAGTGCCCCACCCCTGGCAAACATCTCCAGCTCTTACCACTCTGCCACCTGACCCTGATCTTCATGCTTATCTGCAAGAGGAATACCCACCTTCCAGCCCAAGTACAACCTCTGACCATTCACCCAAGCCAGGGGCCTCCCCTCATAAAACAAGTCTCTGGCCTCTCTGCCCCTAGCCTCCCAACCCCCACTGTCCAGCGGGTAGCCCGTGTCTCCACCTACTTATTCCCCCTCTTCCCTCAGGCCCTGCTGTTCTTATTTTCTATTCTCCGGAAGGTGGCCTGGGACTATGGGCGGCTGGCCCTGGTGACAGATGCCGACAGGTAAGGGTCCAAGGACCGTCCCTCCACTCTCTACACATAAGCCTCACTCCACATCGCTCAGGAATAGGAAGGTGCTGGCTATGTCTCATCCCCTTTGCTGGGGATGGAGAGGGACTAGTCCCACAGCCACCATGGGGAGAATGAGGGCCCTGGGTTGGGCCTCCATCCCTTGCCAGTCCTCAGGGACTGTCCCGCCCCACCCCTGCTAACCCTGTCTGTTCTCTGTCCCCAGGCTACGACGGCAGGAGAGGGACCGTGTGGAACAGGAATAGTATGTGGGGCACCAGCCCCCTCACCCCTAACTAAACCAGCTTTCCTTTTTCTTCTTCTCTCACGCTTCTCTTCTCTTCGTGCCAAGTTGCTGGTTTCTTTTTGCAGTTTTTCTCCTCTGCAGACTCATGTTTCAGATTAACGCAGGCGGTGTGCTTCGCAGAGCAGGGGGCTCCCCAGCTTGTCTCTGCCCCTCTGTCCCCTCCACCTCTCTCACTGGCTCTCAGCCTGAGAGAAGCCCCCCTGGGTTCCCCTGCCTTGGTGGGCTCTGGTGGCAGGAGTGGAGCGTCCTCCAGGAGATCCCCACATAATCCTCAACACAATCACGCAGAGACAAGGTTGGGTGTCACCAGATGTCCATCCCCTAACAGCTAGTTCTTCACATTCCAGGGTTCCCTACTTACTCCTGGAGGCCTGGGAGGGAGGCTGCCCAAGAGCCCCCATGTGTGGCCTTTATGTCTCCTTTTGGTCTCTGTCTATAGGAGTGGAGTTGGAGTGGTGGCAGCTACTGGCTCAGGAAACGGGGAGGGCAGAGTCCTGTCTAACATACATCCTCCTCTAGCCCCGTTACCCTCTGGGGTTTTCCTGGTGCCTCCTTCCATTCACCTCTCCATTGCTCTTTGCATAATATTGACTCTGTTGTCCTCACACCCCCTGCTGGTCAACTATGGAACTGCAGGGCCCATTAACATTGTCACTTTAGCCTCCATCTGGGCAATGATGAAGACTCCCTCTGGTCTAAGGCCCCTGCCCAGCACCAGTGCCCTCTGAAGGAAAAGGGCATATTTGAGGGAAGTCGTGTAGAGGGAGGTCACTCTTGCTTCAGCCTCTGCGCTTTCTGTGCCTTCTGTAGCCCTGGAGCTCTGGGTGTTCACACCCGCAAGCTTGGGGCTCACGCTCAGCCTCTCACCTGGCTCTGATCTCTCATCTCCCCCACCCTCAGTGTGGCCTCGGCTATGCATGGGGATAGTCATGACCGGTATGAGCGTCTCACCTCTGTCTCCAGCTCCGTCGACTTTGACCAAAGGGACAATGTGAGTGTCCTTTCCCAAACTTCTTAGCCCCCTGTCCAAGGCAGCTAGTCTGAGCAACCTCTCTCTAGTTTGCAATGTTGTGGGGTAGGGATGCTAATGTGACCTTGTATTCAGCAAGGGAAGTGACTTGTCTGAGATCTACAGGACACCCACCCAGACCCAGAGCTCCTGGCTCGTGTTGTGTTGTAGCCTCTAACCAGCACAGTGCTAACCTCTGTGGATTACAAACTTCCTTCCCCCAGCTCGGCTGCTGATTCACGCTATGGCTACCTTTCATCCTTACACATGGTTTTAGAAATCATAATGAGCCTTCCAGGTGCGCTGGGTTGCTCAGTGGTGTCTGGATGGCAGCCCTGGCTATAGCTGACCTGCTGGGGGTTGGCACTGAGTGGCCGAAGGCCCTTCAGACATGACAGTTCACAGCAGTCCCCAGACTCCCTTTCACATCAGACCCAGGTGTTGGCCGCTTGGCCTTCTGTCGTGCTGAGGGTGGGACCCCTGGGAAGAATGCTCATCCTTAGACACTGGGGTGGCCCTGGCCAGTGTAGCTTAGGCTGGGGGGCCTGGGGCCCGCTGCTCCTGCAGCAGCTGTAGCAGAAGATGGCTGTCAGCCTCCTGGGTTAGACTCCTGTGAGGAAGTGGCAAGGCAGAGGTCTCATCCCTGCCGGCCACAGGTTGCCCCCGGTCCCCAGACTCAGGTGATGCTTGAGTAGCATAGTCCTGCACCTTGGCTGAAAGGCACCTTCTCCTCACCCCAGGCTGAGCCTTGATAGCAGGTAAGAGATTGGGGAGGGTTCTCTCTGACCAGCCCTCCCCGAAGCTCCCTACCCGCCGCCTGAAGGCAGACCTGAGGGAGGGACAACAGAAATTTGTGTGGGCCCAGGTGACCGTGGGTTTTGGTCCATCTGGGTGGACTAGAAGATAGAGGCCAGAACTCAGGCAGCAGGGTGCACCCCTCTGCTTTTGGCAGACATGTTGCAAACTCTTATTATTAGCTCAAGGTTCCCCTCCCTGACCTACACACCACAGGATTTTTCAGGGATCTGCAGCTCCACAAGGGTCCACAGACAACCGGGCCCTTCTCCTTTGAGGGTGGAACCTTCTCTCTCCCTGTCTCTCCCCTCTCTGGGGCTGAGCTCTTCATGGGGTTTTTCTTCAGGGGCAGGGGTGGGTGTGGGAGCTGAGCCAAGGTGAGCCCCAGCCTGGAGGTACTTATGAGAATGGGGTGAGTGAGGAAGGGAGGGCTGGGTTGGTGAGCTGGGGCCTCCAGGTGACACCCATCTGTCCCCCCCAGGGCTTCTGTTCCTGGCTGACAGCCATCTTCAGAATAAAGTAAGTGATCAGTCTTCAAGCTCTAATGAAAGAAAGAGAAACAGAGAGCAACTTCAGAGCCTGTCATCTCCCCACCAATGCCAGAAACCAGCAGCTTTGAAGGCTTTAGCGCTCCTAGCCAGTCCAGCACCTGCGTCCCACTCCAAGAGGCCAGGCCACGGGGACCCTGGCCTCTGCTGTCCCTGAAAGCTCACTTTATCCTACCCTCTCCTCTGTGATACCCTGTCCGGGAGCCAGCTCTGCTCTCGTGTCTCCCAGCCCCTGCCACTGCTTGAGAGCAGGGGCCGGAGCCCCCACCTCAGCCTCTGTGCAGCCAGCGGGTGGGGGCAGCAGGCAGGCTGGAAGCAGCCGGCCAGCCGCAGGCAGGAGCCAGTATCCAGGAGGCAGAACTCAGGAGATGGAGCCAGTGTCCAGCAGGCAGGCAGTGAGCGCTGAGAAAGGCAGGAAGCTCAGACAGGTCAGCACTGCCATTACCTGGGCCCCAGGGCCCTCCACAAGTGTGGCCCTTCACCAAGCGCTGGTCCCCTTATGGCGGCGCTTCTGCTGTCCCACCTCCCTCCCTCTTCTGCTCCTGCTCTTCTCTCCACCTCCTCCTGTTGAGATCTTCTCTCTTCCTTTCCCTTCTCCATCCCCTGTCTTTCCTCTCTTCTCTCTCTGCAGCTTTCCCTGCCTTAAGTCCTTCTTTCCTTCCAGCCCCTCCATCCCTCTCCTTCTCTGTGCACTTCCTCCTTTTTCTCCCTCCCCTTTCCTCTCCCTCTCTCCTTCCTCCCTTCCCAGGAAATCTGGGGCCTCTTGGGCCTTGTTTCAACCCCATATTGCTGCCACATCAGCAGGGGCAGCTAAGGTGGAGGTGGGGCCAGGTGGGTCAGGGCAGGCAAGTTGCAGCCTCCCTTGCCCTGGTCCTAACCTCATTCCTCGTTCCTGCCCCCCCACCATGGCCTGCAGGGATGATGAGATCCGGGACAAGTGTGGGGGCGATGCTGTGCACTACCTGTCCTTCCAGCGGCACATCATCGGGCTGCTGGTTGTCGTGGGCGTCCTCTCCGTAGGCATCGTGCTGCCTGTCAACTTCTCAGGGGACCTGCTGGGTCAGTGAGGGCCGGGATGGTTGGGGCAGAGGAAGAGGGGCAGGAGGGCACAGACTGACCCCACCACTGTCTGCTTCCTCTTCTCACCTTCCAGAGAACAATGCCTACAGCTTTGGGAGAACCACCATTGCCAACTTGAAATCAGGGTGAGGTGGGAGAGGGGCCAGTGGGGCTGGGCCATGATGGGGTGGGAGAAAGAAGCATGATCGGACAGGGGCGCCTGAGGCTGCAGAGATGGTTGGAGACAGCAGAGGTAGATCCCTCTTGAGGACCCCTAAGGATGGCCAGATAAAAAGGAGTGTCAGTGGCGGTGCCGCAGAGATGCAGCCCAGTGTGGCTGCCTAGCCTGAGGAGTTCCTCTAGTTGAGACCTCTACTGAGGTAAAGCCAGGTCCTGGGCTTCCTCACAGAAAACATTTTCAGAATGAGTCTGAGAGAGTGAAACAAAGTTACTGAATTTAAGTACATGCTTTATAATAAGTTCTGGTGGGCACCTAGAGCTAGTGAGATACATGTCCAAAACATGGATATGGGCTTCTCTAGAGAAGAGGAGGAAAGAAGCATGAACTCGTATTCCCTCCAGTTTTATATAACCTTAGAGCACCCCACCTGTGATGTCAGTCTTGGGGGCCCAGCTGTGGGTGTCTAGTGTGATGTGAGCCTCAGGCTCTACCTAGAAAGTCCCTGTTGTGGATTGGGGAGATGCCAATAAGATTAAAAGAAGATATTCCATTGTTTAAGTTTTTCTATGAGGAACTTCCCTTTAGTAACATGAGATTATAAAGTGGTTCAGGAGGTAGGTTGTATAGGTTTAAGAAAAGAGTCATAAGAGAGTTGCCTGGGTGTGTCTCAAAGAAGCACAGAATTCCAGAGGGAAAAGCAAAGTCAAACTCAAAGGTTACATACATTTTGACCCCAAGCATGGCTTGTTGCAGTTTTAACATTCTTCTTATTTTAAATATCTCTCAGCTGGGTGCAGTGGCGCACACCTGTAATCCTAGTGACTGAGGAGGCAGAGGCAGGAGAATCTCAAGTTTGAGACCAGAGGCAGTCTGCATAATTTAGTGAGGCCCTGTCTCAAAATGTAAAAAAAAAAACAGCTGGGGGTGGAGCTCAGTGGCACAGCACTTGCAAAGCACACAAACGCAAGGCCCTGGGGTCAACCCCCAGTACTGAAAAAAAAAAAAAAAAACACCTCTCAAAAATGTCTCTAAGCAGGCTGTCCTCACACCAGTCCTCTTGGTAGTGGTGTCAAAGTTTTTGATTCTCAGCTAAGTGAGCTTCAAACCAGATGGTGAGGTGAAAATTCTTTCCCTTTCCATGTCCCCACATTTCCCTGTCTTTCTATCCTGCCTCTAGGGCACAACCTTGAGCCAGGAAAGGCTGGCTGGGGCAGTTTGGAGGATGTGCAGCCAGTGGGTAGGGCATGAAGATGTGACCTCTTGAGGACATTTCCACTAGAATGGAGAGATTTCAGGGCCTAGGGGCTGTGGGGTGTGAGGAGTCAGTGGCAGCAGACTGGGGACAGTGGAGGGGCCCCATCTGTACCAGGGTTCAACACTGGGAGTTGGGGGGCATTGCTGTGTCCTAGCCCCGGTGGCCCCCATGCTTCCCCTCTGCTTCCCCCAGGAACAACCTGCTATGGCTGCACACCTCCTTCGCCTTCCTGTACCTGCTGCTCACCGTCTACAGCATGCGTCGACACACCTCCAAGATGCGGTACAAGGAAGATGATCTGGTGAGTGGAGCTGAGCCTTGGCCTGCCCCCCCGACCACCTCTTCCCTTCCCTGTGGGCCTCCCCTGCTCAGCTCTCAGGGATGTCTACCGTGGAGCTCTGCAAGTGACATAACCTCCCTAAGCCTCAGTTTCCTCATCTGTGAAATGGGAGAATATTGCCTCTCCCAAGATTGTCAGGAAGGTGCAACAAGACATTGCATGTGCCCACCTATGCTGTGCCTGGCCCTCAGGAAAAATCATGGTTGGTAGTAATATAGTAGCAATATTCTTTTGCCTGATAATCATCATAGTAATATTCCCTTGCCTTCTGCAGCCACTCACCAAGCCAGTACTGCATGCCTATTCCATGCCAGCCACTGTACTGGGTCCTCAGAGTCTGAGGATCTGAAAGTACTACCCCCGCCACCTGCCCCTATAACCCTTCACAGAGCAAGGTGCCATGTGGCTCTTCCATTAGGTCCAAAGCTTGATTTCTATTAGAAACAGCCCCCTACTTTCCCTGGGACCTGGCAGATCCCTAGAGCCTCTCTCCACTCTGTCTGCTCCTCTCAGCTCACCCCCTTCCCCATCCCTTCCGCCACAAAGACCCCTCTCTAGCCCCGCCTGTGAGCCTCTGGCTCGTCTGAGGTCAGCCCTCAGGAAGACAAGCCTGTGCCCCTCTCATCCAGGTGAAGCGGACTCTCTTCATCAACGGAATCTCCAAATATGCAGAGTCAGAAAAGATCAAGAAGCACTTTGAGTGAGTGAGCCATCCTGCCCCGGCCTCAGGCCTGCAGACCCAACCTCGTCTTTAAATCTGGAGAGCCTCAAGGCACCCTCAGCAGCAGGGGTGGACGTTGGCAGCAGGGGTGGAGGGCAGATCAGGGAAGAGACCTCTGGCTTCAGGGTAGTCTCACACTCTGGCTGAGTGGTAGATCCTTTTAAGAGGAGGAGAGGGCTGGCGTGTAGCTCAGTGGTACAGTGTATGTTTAGCATGCATGAGGTTCTGGGTTTGATTCCCATACTTAAAAAAAAAAAGCAATAAGATAAAATTGTGTGTACACATGCCCACCAGTGCTCTGCCTGACCCTCAGGAAAGAGCTGTAGTTGGTAGAAATATGGTAGGGCTATAGTGCGACCTACCTGCAGCCATAGCCCTGTGGCATCTGATCCCGTCAGATCTCAGAAGCTGAGCAGGGTCAGGCCTAGTTAGTACTTGAATGGGAGACCACCTGGGAACACCAGGTGCTGTAGGCTTGGGGGACAGACCCGGCAACCCACTCCCAAAAATCTGTCTGCCACTGAAAGCCCTACGAACACCAGAGAAGCACTGACAAAGTATTTCGCCTGTTGCACGTAGGGTCGCTATGAGTCAGATACCAACTCAATGGCACCTAACAACAATAACATAGTGTGACCAATCCCTGGAGAAAGACATCATGTTTGGGAGAGTGGCAGGTCAGTGAAAAACAGAAAAACCCTCCACCAGATGGATTGAATATGGTGTCTGCAGCAATGGGCTTAAACATAAATAAGATCATGGCACAGATGGCACAAATGTTCCTGGCACAGAATAGGGAAGTGTTTTGATCTGCTGTACATAGGGTCGCTATGAGTTGGACTCAACTTGACGGCACCTAACAACAACAATCATTCACTCCACCACTCCCAGGGTTGTTGACCCAGGGTCCATCTGAGGTGCACAGCATCCTCATAATTATCGGCAGCACTCTGGAGGGTGTGTGGTCACAAGGGGAAAAGCCCGTGGGTTCTCAGGGCTCTCGAGGAGTCTGGGCAGTGTGGGCCATCAGTTCTCTGGTCAGAGTTTAGGGCCCATCTATGGTGTGTGAGGGAGAGTCCATGTACAGGAGAAGGGATCCCGTCACACATTCCTCTTTTCACCCACCAAACTGTCTCAGGTCACTATGGTGGACTTTGGGGCTGTGAAAGATGAGTAAAAGGTCATCAAGCTCTAAAGGGTACACACCATGGAGATTAGCTATAGGAGCTACTCTAGGGTCTGAGCAGAGATTTGTTGGAGTCAGTCTGTGGGTAGAATTCAGAGCTAGCCAGTGGTCATGATAAGGGACATTGGTGACCTGCCATAGGCTGTCTGAAGTCTGGATCTAGGCTTAGTGTGTGATCAGAATCAGGGTATATTCTTGAAGTCCTGATCAGTGGGATGAGCATTATGAAATCAGCATTTCATTGATCCAGTCATTCAGCATCTACTATGTACAGGCTGTCGGGCGGGCCTGGTTATATGGGGATGAGGAAGAGGTAGCCTTCATCCTTAGTGGTTCCTGAGCTGGTCATCAGTGTTCATTGGGGCTTGTGACCTGGGGCTTGGGTCTGTCTAGATTGGAAGACTGTCGTAGCAGAACTAGGGAACATCCTGTGTGCAAAATCAAGGGACCTGTGTGGTTGAGTTTTGAGCAAGGGTCCCCAACCCCTGCTTGGTGGCTTGTTAGGAACTGGGCCACACAGCAGGAGGTGAGTGTTGGGCAGCTAGCAAAGATTCATCTGTATTTACAGCCACTCTCCATTACTCACATTGCTGCCGGGTCTCTGCAGAAAACTTCTGTTCCACAAAACCAGTGCCCGTGCCAAAAAAGTTGGGGACCACTGGTTTAGAGGGTTTGCTGTCAGTCTGGTGAGAGTGAGAGCTCGCCCTTCAGAAGATGAAACCTAACATAGTCTGGGCAGTAACAGTGTCAGAGAAAGCTCTGCAGCCTCCTAGGAAGTGCATTTCCAACCTTCATTTAAATTTCTAAGTTCCCATGAGTTTGAGAAGTCCCTCTCATGTATCTTTAATACTTGGTGGTCCTTCATTAGTTTTTGTTGTTGTTGTTTTGGTTTTTTGTTTGTTTTGTTTTCATGGTACAGGGAGTTGAACTCTGCTTTTGGAAGCGCTTTACCACTGAGGCCTGTGTCCAGCACATTTTTTTATTTTGAGGCAGGATCTCACTAATTTATGCAGGCTGCCTCTGGTCTCGAACTTGGGATCCTTCTGCCTCCACCTCCTGAGTGACTGCAATTCCAGGCATCTGCCACTGTTCCTGGCTCATTATAATTTTAATAGCCAGGTACCATGGCACATGCCTATAATCCTAGCAACTTGGGAGTCTGAGGCAGGAGGATTGTGAGTTTGAGGCCAGAGGCAGTTTATGTAATTTAACAAGACCTTCTCCCCAAATGGGCTGGGATTTGGCTCAGTTGGTAGAGCACTGCGCTGCAGTCTCTGAGGTCCCAAGTTCAATTCCCAGCCCTGAAAAAATGAGACAAGGACCTGGCAATCCACTCCCAAGGCAATCCCAAAACAGTCAGCCATTGAAAACCCTATGAGGGTCACTATGAGTCAGATACCAACTCGACAGCACCTAACAACAACAACAACAATCTCTCCAAATAAAAAATAAAAATGGGGTGGGGAGTGCAGCTCAGTGGTAGAACATTTGCCTAGCATGCATGAAGTCCTGAGTTCAACCTTTCAGTATTGCAATTAAAAAAAAAATTTAGAAAAATGTAAAAAGATGGGAGCTCAGTCTAGATTGAGAATTAGGACAAGGAATAGTGTGGGATCAGACTTGAAAAGTCGTTGCTCCTTCACTCAGTCAGCAAGCATTCTATGAGCCCCGCTGGGTGCCATGTGCCGATGATCAAGGCAGCCAATCTCTAGTCAGTCAGTCTCAGGTCAGGTTAGGGAGTCAGCCCTGGCCCTCGGTCATGGGTCAGTGTCTGGGCAGCATTAGAAGTCAGGTTCAGGATCAGTTTCTTGTCAGTCTTAGACACGGTTAGAGATCGTTCTATAGACAGGGCTGTGGGTTGGTTAGGGTCAGTCGAAAGGCAAGGCCAAGTGTTAGACTGGGACCAGGTCTCCTGGGAACAGATTTAAGTGAACAGCCTATGACTAGGAACAGTTTCTCTCAACCTCAAGTTCACAGCCCTGAACAAGAATCAGACCACAGCTGTGGCCTCCCCAGCTCCGTGCAGGCGTGACTTCGCATACCCTGATTCGTCAGCCCACATTGCCTTTACACAGTCCCCATGCATGCCTGCACCAGTAAGCATGAGGAAGAATTTCAAAGTTTTATTCTTGGGGCACACTCATTTCCGTAGACCAAGACACAGGGAGCTTGAATTGGGTGTGTATGTCTTGAAGTGATGGAGTCGTGGATGGAAAGCAGGGCAGGTGGGCGGGTCCCTGCAGGTGACAGCTGGACTGTGTTCCAGGGAGGCCTACCCCAACTGCACGGTTCTCGAAGCCCGCCCCTGCTACAACGTGGCCCGCCTGATGTTCCTTGATGCCGAAAGGTACCGGGGCTGAGGGCGACGGAGGATGAGGGGCATCTTGGCTGCCACATGGGAAGCTGGCTCCCCTTCCAGGCATTGCATAGGGCATTTGAATTTGTTTCAACCTATAGAGTGCCCTCAGCTCTGAAAAGAGCGAGGCCTGGAGGTGTTATAAGAGCAAAGGGGCTCACGGTTCCCACCCTGTCTGAGGACTTACCCTCTTTGACTACCGTATAAGACACTTACGCCAGCCTATAGGAAGAATGCCTGCAGCTGTAGCCCTGTGGCATCCAATCCCATCAGATCTTGGAAGCTAAGCAGGGTTGGACCTGGTTAGTACTTGGATGGGAGACCACCTGGGAACACCAGGTGCTGTAGGCTTGGAAATGCTCCCGGCAACCCACTCCCAAAAATCAATCTGCCATTGAAAACCCTATGAACAGCAGAGAAGTACTGACAATAGTGTTTCACCTGTTGTATGTAGAATTGCTATAAGTCGGGTACCGACTCGACTGCACCTAACAATAGGAAGAACTGGTGCTCAAGGCACAGATGTGGAGATCCTGGGTTGGGAGCCTGTCTGAGCCATGCATCCTAAACAAGTCTAAGAATAGCATTGCTATGCCCTTGGGAAGTAGGTTAGATGATTCACAGGCTGGGCTCCTTAGCCATCCTCCCAGCTAGCCCCAGCTCCTAGGGGTGGGAAGTGACGGGCACCTGTGTCCCTTAGGAAGAAGGCTGAACGGGGAAAGCTCTACTTCACAAACCTACAGAGCAAGGAGAACGTGCCCACCATGATCAACCCCAAACCCTGTGGTCACCTCTGCTGCTGTGTGGTGCGAGGCTGTGAACAGGTATGATGTGGGATGGCCGCTGGGCACCTGTGGCCCCCTAACGGGTCTAGGGAGGAGTTGGACAGGTCACAGCAGAGATGGATGCACCCAGGGTAGAACCTGTCTCACCACCCTAGGACAAAACAAGAACAAACTTGGTGCACAGTAAGACCCAAAGGTAAAAAGATTCCTGAAGGAAGCCAGGTATGGGGCACATGCCTGTAATCCCAGTGACTCAGGAGTCAGAGGCAGGAAGATTGCAAATTCGAGGCCAGAGGCAGTCTGCATCACTTAATAAGAGCCTGTCTCAAGATATAAAATTTTAAAATACCTAGGGGTACAGCCCAGTGGTAGAGTGCTTACAAAATATACATGAGACCTTGGATTCACCCACCCAATACCACACACACACAAAAAAAAAGGCTCCCAGAGGAAGCAAGGCTGGGCTGCCTCCCCTAGCAGTTCCTACCTGCTGTCCCTGAAGTCCTTAAAGTCCTAGTTCCCGCTACTGGGTTTGTCTGTCTGTACAGCGACCAGGTTTTCAAAGCACAGATTAGAAGAGGCCAGCAGGTGGACAGCTCTGTATGGTACTTACTAATGACTGAACAAGCTCCTTCGTTGCTCTGTGCCTCAGTCTCATCGTCTGTAAGATGAGGCTGATTGTACCTAATGTGTATGGTTTTGGTGAGGATTTGCCAAGTGCACACGTACACAACAGCCTCAAGGGACCGGCCTGGCTTGCAGTGGGCACAAGGTCAGTGCTAGCTGCTGCCGTGCTGCCTCCAGTCCCCTAACCAGAGCCTGGCCCTGGTCCCACAGGTGGAAGCCATCGAGTACTACACAAAGCTGGAGCAGAAGCTGAAGGAGGACTACAAGCGGGAGAAGGAGAAGGTGAACGAGAAGCCTCTTGGCATGGCCTTTGTCACCTTCCACAATGAGACCATCACCGCCATGTGAGCCCCCGCCCTGCCTGTGCCCCCCCGGCCCTCATCCCCAAGTGGCCTGCTGGGGTTCCCAGGTCCCTGTGCTCACTGCTGCCGGCAGTGGGGCCCTGGCTGGGCCTCAGCCATAACGGGTGCCCGTCCTTGCAGCATCCTGAAGGACTTCAATGTGTGCAAGTGCCAGGGCTGCGCCTGCCGCGGGGAGCCCCGTGCCTCCTCCTGCAGTGAAGCCCTGCATATCTCCAACTGGACTGTGTCCTACGCCCCGGACCCCCAGAACATCTACTGGTGAGCCAATGGGCTGGCCAGGCCGGGCTTCTTGGGGCCGGCGGGAGGAGGACAGAGAGAGGGGACCGCAGAGTAACCCTCCCTCTCCCCCCAGGGAGCACCTCTCCATCCGCGGCTTCATCTGGTGGCTGCGCTGTCTGGTCATCAACGTTGTCCTTTTCATCCTGCTCTTCTTCCTCACCACCCCGGCCATCATCATCACTACCATGGACAAGTTCAATGTCACCAAGCCTGTGGAGTACCTCAACGTGAGGCCCGTGCCCTTCACACCACACTGCGAACACAAATGCCAAGCCCTGAGTCCCCCTCCCCTGCCTAACTATGGTTCTTCTTGTCCCAACCGGGTCCCTCCAGGATCTCCCACCTTGCCCTTGGGCTCCATGCACCCTCACCCACCCTTAGCCACCCTTAGGTTTATACCTCCTGGAAAAACACTCCAGGAGAAAAGAGCCCAGGTCCAGTTCTGACCACCTGTGTGACCTTGAATAAGTCCCTCTTCCTCATCCCTCTCTCTCTCCAACTGCAAAATGAAAGGATTAGGCTAGATCCTTGGCTTTCACATTTAACTCTGATGCCCTTCACATTGTGAAAGCCAGTGCGGGGCAGCAATACTGCTCAGATGGCAGTGGACTGAGCCACTTCTGCCCAGCCCCTCACCGCCCTGCCACCCACACCACCTGCCTCCCAGGAACTCGGCATTTAAAGGAGGACAGTATGAAAATCACTGGCTGGTAATAGCGTAGTAGATAAGATCCAGATCCCTACCCCACTGCTTACGGGTTGGGTAACTGTGGAGTCTCTTTTTTGCCTCAAGTTTACTCATCTGTAAAATGGATTAGTATCCTTTTGATGAGGATTAATACAAAGCCAGGCACCATGGCACACATCTATAATCCCAGCAACTTGGGAGCCTAAAGCAGGAGGGTCACAAGTTCAAGGCCAGAGATAGCCTGCTCAATTTATCAAGACCCTGTCTCAAGATAAAAAATAAAAAAGGGGCTGGGGAGCCAGATGTAGTGGTGTACTCCAGTAATCCCAGCACTCAGGAGGCTAAGCCAGGAGGATAGACTCGAGTTTGAGGCCAGCCTAGTTTATTTAGCAAGTTCTAGGCCACCCTAGACTGCATAGGGAGACCCTGTCTCAGAAAGAAAAGGGGGTGTGGCTCAGTGGTAGAGCACTTGCTTAGCAGGCCTGAGTCTGGGTTCAGCTCCCAGTACTGGGGGGAAAAAAAGGATTAATACTTGGCTGGTAGATGAATGCTTAGCACACGGTAGAGGTCCAGCAAGTGCTCTCAGATCACTCACCCGGGGATCGTATACATGGCCCTGAACCTGGCCCTCCAGGTGTTCTGGACTTCGGACATCAGGCCCACTCCACCACCCTTGCCTGACACATCCTCCCATCCCCCCCCCCACAGAACCCCATCATCACCCAGTTCTTCCCCACTCTGCTGCTGTGGTGCTTCTCGGCCCTGCTCCCCACCATTGTCTACTACTCTGCCTTCTTTGAAGCCCACTGGACACGGTGAGACCCCCACACCACCAACAGTGGCCACTCTGGGTGTCCAGCAGCCCCACTGGACAACACTTTGCCCTTCAGATTCCACTCCCCCCCCCAAACCTGGGGCCATTCCGAGCTGGTGGGGAAGGGATGGGGCTCTGTGTCTGTGCTCCGGGAAGCCCCCCTTCCCAAGGGATCCTGAGACGCTGTCCTAGTGAGGAAAATCGGCACGGGCTCCCCTGACCTCCACCCCGTGCCTGCCGCCTGCTTGCCCGCCCCAGCTCCGGGGAGAACAGGACCACTATGCACAAGTGCTATACCTTCCTCATCTTCATGGTGCTGCTCCTGCCCTCGCTGGGACTGAGCAGGTAAGCCTTAGAAACCGGGCGAGAGCCAGGAGGTGGGGAGGAGGGATGTCCAGGCTCCCAGCTTCCCTTCAAAGCAAGGGCACAAGGCCAGAAGGCCGCCATCCCCAGACCTCCCCTGCTGTTCTGCCCCTTTCCAGCCCCCTTCTTACCTTTCTCCTCCCCTCCAGCCTGGACCTCTTCTTCCGCTGGCTCTTTGACAAGAAATTTTTGGCTGAGGCAGCTATTCGGTTTGAGTGAGTGATGAGGGCCCCGAGTGGGGGGACAGCAGATGGCAGAGGCGGGCATGGCTGACACACACTGCAGCCTCCGTGGGAGGGTGTGACCTAGCTGCCACCCAGGGTGGGGCAGTCAGGGGAGGGAGGACTCATGGCACATATCAGCAGGGTCATCTCCGAGAGGGCCCTCGTAATGTGTCTGGGGCACGCACTTGGCAGAGGCCGCTGGGGGGTGTGTTTAGGTCATGCCCCAGGCACCTGTCAGGATGCTGAGCTCATCCTCAAGCTGGATTTAGGGTGTCAGGGCCCATGTATGGTGTCTCTGTGCAATCTTGGGCTCACATTCTTAGACTGACTATGGGAGCCTCCAGTTTCACCTGGGGGTTGGGGAGGTATTGGTAGTGAGATCTTGGTGACTTGGGGGTTCCCAAGCATATTCCTGAGGCTCTCTGGTGCCCATACCTTTGCATATCTATGGAAGGCTCTTGGTGTTACACCCTGGAATGTGTGTGGGGCGCTAGGGAGCAGACAGAGGGTATTTATGAGGCACAAGTCTGAGAACATCTCTGAAGTTTCAGGCGCTCACTCATGGTGTGCTTGCAGAGTTCTCTTGGGCATTGCTCTGGGCCCCCTGAGAGGGCACACCGGGGGTGCATGCCATGGTTACAATTGTGGGCACAGGCTCCAGGGGCTGGCTGCAGTCCATCTGGGTGGATCTTGGTCTCACACGTGGGATTCTTAGGCACTGACAGAGGTTCTTAGGCTCCCTGCTCTGAAGCTATCTTGGGGAGGGTCTCTGAAGCTTGCCTGTGGAGGTTTCTGAGGCTCACATTCTGCAGGGAACTCTGGGCCAAGAGAAGGACAGCCTTCTACATGTTCCTGGGGCTCACATCCTTGAAGGATCCTAAGGTTATATGTGGAAATCTCAGGTGGTTCCACCCTGAACATTCTGGTGGCCTTAAGTGGTCTTGAGCACTCTGTCCTTGGGTCTTTATGAGGCACAAGGTCTAAGGGTGCCGCTGGGCTCGGTCTTAGGCTGTGTCCATTCACATTCTGAGGGTATCTGGGCTTGTTTTGGCAGTGTCTTAACAAACTGGTGTCTGTTTCTGGTCTTCACACTCTGTGGGGACCAGGGTACAGGTGTTGGGGGGCTGAGCTGGGGTGTCCACATGGAGGAAGCATGTTGAGGGTGAGGGCTTGGTGTGCTGTGGTGCTGACAGTGGGCAGGCAGCCACGGGGGCCCCCCAAGGGTGCAGTGCTGGAGCACCTGGTGCCCGCAGGTGTGTGTTCCTGCCGGACAACGGCGCCTTCTTCGTGAACTACGTCATTGCCTCAGCCTTTATCGGCAACGCCATGGACCTGCTGCGCATCCCGGGCCTGCTCATGTACATGATCCGGCTCTGCCTGGCGCGCTCAGCAGCTGAGAGACGCAACGTGAAGCGGGTATGGCCGCCTGGGGCAGCAGCGGCCCGCACAGCGCCCCCTGGTGGCCCAACCAGAAACAGCAGAAGTGGGGCTAGGGTTGGGAGCACAGGAGTGCTGGGACTTAGGAAGCCCAGCTCCATGGCCCTGGGCCATCCCCTCCCCATCTGGGGCCTCAGTTTTCCCATATGTGTAGCCATGAGTTGACACAGATGTCCCTAGAGGTCCCTGAGAGCTGACCATAGTTTTCTGTGCTGGAGTTGGGAGAGGTCCGGCTGCCTAGGTCTAGGGTCCCTCTGCCCTCCCTCCACAAGAAGGCTCTGGTTCTCCTCAACTCTTGCCCCCACCTGCCAGCTCCCAGCCTATGGAAGGCTTCTCCCCACCAAGCCCCATCTCTGCCCACCTGATCTCCCTCTCAGCCACAGCCCCTCTCTCCATCTGCTTTCTCCTCCCCTTCCCCAGACATGAGCTCCCTGCTCCCCCTGGCTTTGTTCCCAGCCCCAGAGTTCCTGGCCTCCTCCCTCCTGCCCTGTCCCCTGCAGCCTGCCCCCTCCACCCTGAGCCACCCTCCTGCCCATGTCCCCCCCAGCATCAGGCCTACGAGTTCCAGTTTGGCGCAGCCTACGCCTGGATGATGTGCGTCTTCACGGTGGTCATGACCTACAGTATCACCTGCCCCATCATCGTGCCCTTCGGTAGGCACCGCCGCGCCGGGACCTGGGCCCTGCTCGGGGGAACCCAGGGCCTTACCGGTTCCACTCTAGTAAAGCAGGCCACCCCGAGTGGACAGGGCCCTGGCTGGGAGACCGGCCCCTCGGGCCTCCCACCTGGTCCCTGGCTCAGTCTGGGGCCTGGCCTTGGGGAAGAGGGGGAGCGTATCTCCCCTCAGGCTGGACCTACATGGTATGCTGGTTCCTGGGCAAAGTCACCCCATCGTGGCCATATTTGCCCACACTGACACCATCACTCAACTGGATAGACTTGTACATACACATTCCCACTGACATGTTACACACACACACTCTCTCTCTCTCTCTCTCTCTCTCTCTCTCTCTCCCCTACACAAGCATCTACACTTGCATATAACCCTCTAAACTCAGGAAAGACCCTTGGACTCCAGGGCGGGGTGGGTCCTTATGCTTCACAGAGCTGTCTGTCCCACTAAAGAGGAGCTATGTGCCTTGGGCAGGCCTCTCTTCCTGCTTGGAGATGTCTAGCAAGTTTCCCTTTAGCCATTACCTTACCAGTAGCCTCCAGTTTTCCCCAATAACATCCTAATCCTTTAGCCACCTTCTCTGGCTAGTGAAGGCTCCAAACTCCCAAACTAACCTCCTTGTCCTTGTTTTTAAAATCCCACTCCTTCAGCCTCCAGGGAAATAGAACTCGTCGGTTTAGGGGCAAGGGTAGAAAAAAGCAAGGTGGGTTTCAAGTGGATTCATACTGCAGATGAATGGGTCTCTGGCAAGAGGATTACTAGTGAGGGCCGAAGAGTGAAGGGACCGAGGGGAGGAAGCTGAGGCTGTGTTGTCATGCCGGGGCCTGGAGTGCTGTGGTGCCCTGCAGCCAGGGACAGGTGGGGCAGGAGCAGGGGCCCAGGCCTCAGGCATCGTGGAAGGCCAGGCCATCCTGTGGCCAACACGCAAAGGTCTTGATGCCGCTGGTTCCGAGGTCAGGGCCCCTGTGGCTTCCCCTAGGGCTCATGTACATGTTGCTGAAGCACCTGGTAGACAGGTACAATCTCTACTACGCCTACCTGCCGGCCAAGCTGGACAAGAAGATCCACTCAGGGGCCGTGAACCAGGTGGTGGCCGCACCCATCCTCTGCCTCTTCTGGCTGCTCTTCTTCTCCACCATGCGCACGGGTGAGGGCCACCTGCCCTGCCTTGGGGAACTGGGGCGGGGGTGGAGTCCAGGTAGAACAGGCCATGGGGGACCACATGGCCCAGTCACAGACCAAGGAAAAGGTCCTGATGAGGCTGTGGCACGTGGGAGCGTGGGCCTGCATTCAGAAGGTAGCAGAAATGAGGACAGGTGGCAGCCCCATTATTTGTCCCCACAGGGTTCCTAGCCCCCACGTCCATGTTCACCTTCGTCGTCCTGGTCATCACCATCGTCATCTGTCTCTGCCACGTCTGCTTTGGACACTTCAAATACCTCAGTGCCCACAACTACAAGGTGTGTGGGCAAAGGGTGGTGGGGCAAGGCTGTGGGCAGAAGCTCAAGGTACTCAGAGGGGTGCTGGTGGGCAGTGGCAGGGTCAACGGAGGTGCCCGCAGGGTGTGGGGGCCAGAATCAGGGTTGAGGGTAGAGACCTCCCTACCCACTCCCTGACTCATTCTGGGCCCCTCAAGATTGAGCACACGGAGACAGATGCCGTGAGTTCCAGAAGCAATGGGCGGCCCCCCACTGCTGCTGCTGTCCCCAAATCTGCAGTGAGTACCCTGTTCCTCAGCCAAGGGGTGGGGGTAGGGGATCTGGGGGAGACTCATCCCCAAAGCTGGGTGTCCCACTGTCCTCCAGAAAGATCAGCCTGCTCCAGACCCAAGGGTAATAGCGGCCAGGAGGAGGGAGAGACCTGGCCTTACTGCACGGCTGCCCTGTGCCTCTCCTGGGACCCCGCCCCTCTCCAGGGGCCCCGCCCACTCTGTGGTCCTGTAGGCCCTAAGATGCTTCTCACTTCTGCCTGGAGGGGCAGTAGTTCACCGCCTCCCACCCTTTCTTCCCTCCAGAAATACATCGCTCAGGTGCTTCAGGATTCAGAGGGGGATGGGGACGGGGCTCCTGGGAGCTCAGGAGACGAGCCTCCATCGTCCTCATCCCAAGATGAGGAGCTGCTGATGCCGCCCGACGGCCTCACAGACACAGACTTCCAGTCTTGTGAGGACAGCCTCATAGAGAATGAGATTCACCAGTAAGGGGAGGGAAGGGCCCTGGAGGCCACACCCTGCCCTGGCCACCCCGCCCCCATGGACACTAAAAACGCTAATAATTTATTAGATCTGAAGCCCTTTCCTCCCCAACCCTCTGCTTTCATTAAGGTATTTAAACCTGGGGATTTCACTGCTCTCCCCCACCATGGAGGGAGGGAGGGAGCCCCCCAACCTCTGTGAGGAGAGCCCCGAGCCGGCCCCGGGGCAAAGAGGGGTGTGGAGGAGGTTCCCCCCATCAGCACACTCCCTCCCAGTAGCATAGTCAGGAAAGGGTTAATGAGAGCCAAGAGGGGTACCTGGTGCCATGGCTGGAGACCTGGGGGGAGTGGATCAGGGGTTCTTCCCTCCCCTAAATTCCCCCAGGATCCTTCCCTCCAGGGACCTGAAGCCCCCAGTTCTCTGGGATGCTTGAGAGGGGCAGAGTGCTGAGTGCGGGGAAGAGTCAGGCCCAAGCCAGGGGGATACCTGGGGGGAATGGCTGACACTGGAAAGTGGGTTTTTGCACTGTTTTTTCTTTTTTTGTTATGTTTTGATTTTTGTTTCTTGGGTTTTTTTTTTTTTTTTTTTTTCCTTTAAAATAAAACAGAAAGAAAAGTTCTGAGGCCCATATGTGGTTTGTACTGCTGCTGCAGACACAGGGTCTGGGGCCCTCACCCCCGTCTACCTAGATGGCCTGTCTGCAGTCCCCACAGGAGCCTGGGAAAGGAGCTCACTCCTTCACTTGAGTCTCCCAACAAGGAAGAGGAGAGAAGGGAGCTTGGGGAGAGAATTCGGGGTTCTCAGAGGCAGGAGGAACCTCTGCTCAGGGTGTCCCACCCAGGCCTGCTCTGACTGCTCCCCAGAGCCCCTGAGAGGGGCTTGCAAAGCCACAGCCCCATCCATCCAGGAAGAAGCCATCTCCCGGTGACCTGCCCCCCTCCTGCCCACGTGTCCCAGGGGCTTGAGCCCCTCCCTCCAGCCAGATCCTATCCCTTCTCTGACCCAACTCCCTAAGGGGTTACCTGGAATCTCTAGCTCACCCTACAAGGCCACAGAGCCACATGGTCTGCGCATGCCAGTGCCCCGCCCCCCCCACACACAGAGTGTGTGTGCACTTCATGTGCAGCAGAGGCCGGAAAGCCTGAGTTCCAGCCTTGTTTCTGTCCCCAAGAAAGCTACCCTCTAGACTTGTTTCCTCAGTAAAATCAAGGTGGCCTCTAAAGCCCTTCAGAGCATCTCTCTGTCCAGCTCTACCTACCACCCACCAACAGGACCCAGAAAAAGAGAAAGTGAGGCAAGGAACTCCCCGAGAGAAGAGAAAGCGGGGGGTGGGGGGGGGTGAAACAAAGGCACCATAAAGGCCTGCAGATAGTCACCAAGGGCTGACCAACAGTGAAGACAGCAAACACAGGGCGCCTGATAAAGATTGCCCAGGCGCCAGGGAAGGACAGGAGCAAACAGAGCGGAGAGATACCATCTACATGGAAACCCAGCCTAGAGGGCCAGTGTTCATGGCCGCTGGCTGTGGGGGCAGGAATGGGCCAATTAATGTGGAGAGGAAGGTCAGGACCTTGGGCCTGGCCTCAGCCTTCATATGCACCTCAGATCTGCAGCCTCATGAGACAAGAACAGCTAGATGAATACCCCAAAGTCTTAGGATTGGGGGAACTTCTTGGCCAAGGGTAGGGAGCAGAGTACCAGCTAGAGTGTGGCAGAAACCGTAGAGTCTTTGAAATGAGCACCATGGTTGCATGAAGGTCCTGGCACTCTAGAAGCCTGTTTCCTGGGGGGGTGGGGGGGGGTGGGGGGAGCAGATACTCCACTGTCATCAACTGGTAAGCCCCTTTGCAAAGAATGGCCTGGACAGACCTCAGACTTGGCCTGTGGTTAGCCTAGACCCCCCGGTTCCTCACCTGCACCATATACCTCTCTGCCCTCCAGGAAGGGAGTCCCATAGTCCCACTTCATGGGGTCTCCTAGCAGGGTCTGGAGTTCAAAACCAAGTTCAAATGTTTATAGATGTGAAAGTCCAGATAATGCCCAAGTAGCACACAGAACAAAGGTACTGAGGATGGCCCTTCCCCAGGGTGAGAGGTTAAATGAAGAAGGCCCAAGACTACCCACACTCTGCCACTAGCAGGAGCAGAGAATTACCAGTGTGTTCATTTGGCAAATATTTATCTGTGCTGGATACTTCAAGGGACCTAAGAGACACCATGGTGGACTCGCAGAAGAAGAGGCCACACAGAGCCCCAAAGTCCACTTGGCTTCTTTTTTTTCTCTTCTTTCTTTCTCTTTCTTTCTTTCTTTCTTTCTTTCTTCTCCTTCTCTTTCTTTCTTTCTTCTTTCTTTCTTTCTTTCTTCTCCCTTCCTTCCTTTCTTTCTTTCTTCTTTCTTTCTTTCTTCTTTCTTTTCTTTTCTTTTCTTTTTTTTTTTTTTGCAGTCCTGGGGGTTGATCCCAGGACCTCACACATACTTTTGCTAGTGCTCTACCACTAAACTGCCCCCCTAGCCCATTTTTTCTTTTTATTTTGATACAGTTTCTCCCTAAATTATGCAGGCTGTCTCTGGCCTCATACATGCAATCCTCCTGCCTCCACCTCCAGAGTCTCTGGGATTATAGGATTACAGGTGTGCTGTACTGCACCCAGCCACTTCATTTCCTCTGTTTATAGATGGGGTCAACAGAAGATAATGTATAAGGGCTAAGTCTTTAATTGAAACACTGGGCCAACCACTTAGCCATTGAGTGAACTTGGGAAAGTTACATCATACCCCAGACATCACTTTCCTCATCTTTAAAATAAGAATAACAATGTTGTTGTTGTTGTTAGGTGCTGTCGAGTTGATATCCGATTTATAGCGACCCTCATAGAGTTTTCAATGGCTGACTGTTTTGGGATTGCCTTGGGAGTGGATTGCCAGGTCCTTCTCTCATTTTTGCAGGGCTGGGAATTGAACTTGGGACCTCAGAGACTGCAGCGCAGTGCTCTACCCACTGAGCCAAATCCCAGCCCAGAATAACAATACCATGTCCTTAAGCTGTTTCAATGGTTCAATAAGTGGAAAGAGCTCAGTGTTGGGTGCATAAGAACTTAATAAACTGTAATTAATTTTTCTCTGTACTCAGAGGTTGAATGCAGGGCATCACACATGCTTTGCAAGTGCTGTACCACTAAGCCATACCCTAGCCCATCTTTTATTTAATTTATTACACAGGTTAGGTCTGGCCTCAAACTTGTGATCTTCCTGCCTCTGCCTCCTGAGTCTCTGAGATTACAGGTGTGCACCACCATGCCTGGCTTATAATTAATGCTCTTATGGATGAGGAAGTTGAGACCCAGAAAGGGGGTGGGTAGGGACTTGCCCAAAGTCAGCTCATGTTGGAGCTTGGAGCCAGGCTGGGTGATTCCAGCGCCAGCTTGAGCATCTCCTCTGCACCCAAGTAGTGCCAGGGGTGCTGAGGGCCCACAGATGACCTTGGCAGTCCCTGTCCTCAATGACCTCAATGACCATATCCTCTGGCAAAGACTGTACTCTGGAGCAGATTCCAGCACAGAGCATGTTCTTGTTGCATAGAGAGGTAAGACATCAGACCAGTGGCCTAACTAAGCCAGACTGCAGCCAGCCAAGGACGGTGTTGCGGATTGAATAGTATCCCCCAGAAGACATTGAGACCTTAGCTGTAGTACCTCAGAATGCGACTGTGTTTGGAAATAGGGTCACTGCCAATGCAGTTCATTAAGATGAGGTCCTACTGAAATGAGTGGCCCCTCGTCCACCATGGCTAGGGTCCTTATAAGAGGAGGACAGCCAGGAGAGTGCCAAGGGATGACAACACTCTGGGGAGAACGCTGTGTCCATGGGGGCATGGTTTTGGAAACAAGTAGGCTTTTAGGATAAAAGCTCAGGTTGAGGTGACAGAGATAACTCCTTCCAGAAGCCTTGGGCTGAAAGACAGGAACTCAGACCTGTCCTTGTGGAGGACACCCCATCCTCCTCATTCGGGGTCCCCGTTTTCCCTAGGGTGGGCCTTCGGACAGACAGATTAAAAATAGCTGGGTCACTGGCAGCACCGGTTTGTAGGAGACAAACAGGAAGGAGGAGAGAAGGGGAAGGCAGCGGTTAAAACATGTCCCTGACCTAGAAGTCCCCCTGCAATTGGAGAGTTCTGGGTGGGGGAGGGGTGGCCTCTTCTCCCCCTCCCCCCAGAAACTTCAACTGCCAAGCTCCAAGCTACATGGGCGCTGGCTGTCAGCATGTTGCCCTCCTCAGGTAGGTGCCTGGGGGGCCTGTCCCCCCCCCCCGTACCTCATGCAGACTGGAGCGTCACACCAATGTCCTCAGCAGACTGGGTGCCCCTTGAGGATGGAGAATGGGACTCCTCCATTAGACTGGATGAGCCCTAAGGGCAAGAGCAGAGCCTCTTCTGAGACTGTTTGGTCAGCTTCGAGGGCAGGACAGGGCAGGAATTCTTCCCACTTCGTTCCACTCAGGGGTTAGAGCTCAGGAGAGGAGACAGCCAGGCTGTTTGGGGAAAGGGCTTGTGGGCAGAAGGCCCAAGCAGCCATCAGAAAAGCAAATCTGCCGGGCGCGGTGGTGCACACCTGTAATCCCAGCGGCTCGGGAGGCGGAGGCAGGAGGATCACAAGTTCGAGACCAGAGGCAGTCTGTGTAATTTAGCAAGACCCTGTCTCAAAAAGTAAA
This sequence comes from Pedetes capensis, assembly GCA_007922755.1. Lineage (NCBI taxonomy): Eukaryota > Metazoa > Chordata > Mammalia > Rodentia > Pedetidae > Pedetes > Pedetes capensis. The sequence goes on from VMDO01008528.1 coordinate 60,264, forward strand.
AAAAATGGCCTGGAGGCGCAGCATACAGGCACGAGGCCCTGGGTTCAACCCCCAATACCACAAAAAAAAAATCTCAGAGAACAGAGAAAACCTCTCCCAAGCCTAGTAAAGTCAGCACTCTTTCCAGAAATGTCAGCTCCTAAGAGGGTGGCAGGAGCGGGCTGACCTGGGACAAGGCTGGGCCCTGGCTCTGGATCCCCAGGGAAAGTAGGCTGGGAGCAGCCCAGGGAAGGGCCTGCAGAGCTGAGCTGTCCTCCTGGGGACAGAGCTCAGAGGACAGCTAGCCTTGGCCAGCGGACGGGCTCATCTATGCTCCTCACTCTCAGCAGGGGAAGGGCTGGGTCATCCTGAGGCCATCAGCCTCTAGACCCAGCCTCCCAGCTTCTGAGCTGGTTCTATCTACCTGACCCCTGAACTTTAGGACTCCCAGGAGACCCCAAACCCAGTCGTTCTCCAAAATTTCCCTGAAACAACATCTTAGTTTCCTCCCAGCTCTGGAAAGCAAGCTAGCCATAAATCTACTGGTCCCCTAATTGCAATGTAATGTGTTTTGAAAATGGATAAGTAAGCAGATTTTCAGCATTCTCACCACAAAGATAAGTACGCGAGAGAATATTTATATGTTAATTAGCACAACTGGATCATTCCATGATGTATATGTATTTCAAAACATCATGGAGTACAAGACAAACATATGTAATTTCTGTTCATAAAAAAACACAGTTAAGCTGGGCTCTGTGGCGCATGCCTATAATCCCGGTGACTCACAAGGCTGAGGCAGGAGGATCAAAGATTCAAGGCCAGAGGCAGCTTAAAATAAAAAAATAAAGTGCTGGAGGTGCAGCTCAATGGTAGAGCACTTGCCCAGCATGTATGAGGCCCTGGCTTCAACATCCCTCTTCTAATACTGCAAATTAATGAATGAATTGATTTCATAGATTTAGAATTTTATTGTCACTTTGGTTTATTTGTTTGTTTGTAGACTGAGTCTCATTGTATAGCCCAGGCTGGCCTCAGACACCAGATCCTCTTGCCTCAGCCTCCCAAGTCCTGGGATCACAGGGATGTGCCACCCTGCCTGGCTTAGACTTGTTGTTAGGTGTTGTTGAGTTGAGTCCGACTCATAGCAACCCTATATACAGCAGATCAAAATACTTCCTGATTCTGTGCCAGGCACACGATCTTATCTGTGTTTAAGCCTATTGCTGCATACACTGTGTCAATCCATCTGGTGGAGGGTTTTCCTTTTTTTCATTGACCTGCCACTATCCCAAACATGATGTCTTTCTCTAGGGATTGATCTCTCCTGACTACATGTCCGAAATATGTAAGACGCAGTCTGGCCATCATTGTTTCCAAGGAGCACTCTGGTTGCACTTCTTCCCCAACATATTTGTCAGTTTACAGCACTGTGAGGGCTTGAGTGTTGCGATGAGGCAGAAAGCTATGCCACCAGTATCTCAGATACCAGCAGGGTCACCCATGGTGGACAGGTTTCAGCTGGGCTTCCAGACTAAGACAAACTAGGGAGTAGGCACCAGCAAACCACTCCTGAAACAGCTAGCCATTGAAAACGCTATGAATAGCTTAGATTTAGTTTTTTAGAAATATGCAGATCCCCAGTGTGATAGGGGCTGAGCCTCCTCCTTCAGAGCCAACTCCCAGCTCTCAGGACCCAGAGTTCCCTGTCCATTGATGCCTTTTAATATATTCCTCTGGCCATCTGCATGAACTTTCCATGCCAGCCTTGTCTATTTGTCTGTCTTGGCTCGCCCCACTACCAGCCCAGGTGACAAGGCTTGGGGCTGCCACCCTCTTGAGATGCTCGCCTTGGTAACTGTGGCATTCCACGTGAGCATGGAAATCTCTCTGCCAGCCAGTGGGGAGACACAAGCTGGACTCTGGGGACCAGGATGCAAGTTTTAAGCAGGGTTTGTGGTCAGGCCAACAAGAAATGATTCCCTGGGCTTGGAAATGAGCAAGGACAGGGGGTCCAGGGAGATGAGACAGGTGAGACTGACCCTTCACTGCCCTGGTCTGCCCCCATTGATCTATTTTCTTGGATACCAGCATCTTTTTTTTTTTTTTTTTTTTTTTTTTTTGCGGTACTGGGGGTTGAACCCAGGGCCTTGCACTTGCATACTTTACAAGTGCTAGACCACTGAGCTGCACCCCCAGCCCATTTTTTTACTTTTTGAGACAGGGTCTCACTAAGTTACACAGACTGCTTCTGGTCTCGAACTTGCAATCCTCCTGTCTCCGCCTCCTGAGCCTCTGGGATTACAGGTGTGCGCCAATGTGCCCGGCAATACCAGCATGTTCTGTGGACTTCACAGAGAGACACCCAGGAGGAGAGGGCACACACAGTGCTGGGATGACCAGGGCAGAGGCCTCCTGGGTGGCCCTTGATGGAAGGACTCTTCACACATGTGTAGAGGATGCTGCCCCGATCATTGTAGGACATGGAGCAGCATCTGTGGTCTCAACCCCTAGATGCCAGCAGCAGCCACTCTTCAGTTGTCACAAACAAAAATGTCTCTAGACGTGGCCAAGAGTTCCCAGGGGCATTATCACCCTGGCTGAGAACTTCCTCCAGTCCTTCCGGGCAGGGCCTGGTTTCCACCCAGGTGAGACGCAATCGTCATTTCTGACCTGTGACTTCACAGATCAGATCAGAGGACAAAGCAGAAGTTTTAGTCCTCATCCCTCTCAGGGGTGCTTTTCCCCTGCCCTTGTGGATGCTCCTTGTCTGAAGGGAGATCCGTTGTGCAGCCTCCGCAGTCTCTTTGAACAAAGAAATAAACCATTTACCCTCTCCCACACCTACCCTTTACTATTTCCCCAGAGTCACAGGGAGCTCCCTCCAGCATTTCTTTTTTCTTTTCTTTTCTTTTCTTTTCTTTTCTTTCTTTCTTTCTTTCTTTTTTTTTTTTCCTGCAGTACTGGGGGTTGAATTCAGGGCTTTGTGCTTGCATGCTCTGCAAGTGCTGGACCACTGAGCTGCACCCTCAGCCCATTTTTTTACTTTTTGAGACAGGGTCTCGCTAAATTACACAGACTGCCTTTGGTCTCGAACTTGCGATCCTCCTGCCTCCGCCTCCCGAGCTGCAGGGATTACAAGCGTGCGCCACTGCACCCTGCTCCTCCACCATTTCTAAGACAACCCAGAGGGCTTAGGTTGGGAGAGAGAGGGTTTGAGGACCATTGAGGTAAAGGAAGAGGAGAGGACTCCCAGACACCGGCTCCCCAACCCTCATCATAACAGAACAAGGAACTCAGGTGCACCACACTCCTGGGGCAGAGAGACAAGCTTAGAGCAGAGAAAAGCAGCAATCACCCCCCCTAGATCCTCCCTGATTACCCCTCCCAATCTGGTGGCCTTTCCCTGGTCCTGTCTGCCTGTCTCTGTTGGACCATGGAGCTGAACCTGGGAACAGATAGCAGGGAGGGTCCTCTCTGAGCTCCATGTGAGACCCCTGGTACCAGACCAGAACAAATGCCCATAAAGAGTGGTTGCAGTGCCATGCACAGTGTCAGACACCTCTAATTCCAGTGACTTGGGAGGCTGGGGCAGAAGGATTGCAAGTCTGAGGCCAGAGATAGCCTGCATAACTTAGTGAGACCCTGTCTCTATTTTAAAAATAAAAAGGGGTACTAGGAGCTGGGGATGGTGGTGCACACCTGTAATCCCAGTTACTCAGGAGCGGGAAGCAGGAAGATCACAAGTTTGAGACCAGAGGCAGTCTGCATAACTTAATGAGACAGTGTCTGAAAAAGTAAAGAAAATGGGCTGAGGGTGCAGCTCAGTGGTCCAGCACTTGCAAAGCATGCAAGCGCAAGGCCCTGGTTCAAACCCCAGTACCACACACACAAAAAAGGGGTATACCAGGGGTATGCCTCAGTGGTTGAGTGCTTGCAAAAAGAAAAAAGTGAAAAAATAAAAATAAATAAAAAGGGGCTGGGGGTGTAGCTCAGTAGCAGAGCACTTGCAAAGTACACACAAGGCCCTGGGTATAGCCCCCCCAGTTTTATAAAAAAAAAAAAAAGTAATCTAGAGATGACTTAAAGTATACAGGAGGATGTGGGTAGATTATATGTAAATACTATACTATTTTATATAAAACACTTCAGCATTCTTCCATTTTGGTGGGGGGGGGGGTCCTAAAACCAATCTCCCAAAGATACCATGGGACAACTATATTCACAAAGTTACACATCCATCCCAAACAATTTTGGATCACTTTCATTACCTTCCAAAGAAAGTCCATAACATTTACCTACCAACTTCAAGCCCCTACCCCTGCAAACCTTAGGCAAACACTAATTTATCCTTTCCCTTTTTCTCTTTCTCTCTTCTTTCTGTTTTGTTTAAATTTCTTTTTACTTTATATTAGCATGTGCTAACCATGTATATTGCCTGCAGCCATAGCCCTGTGGCATCCAAACCCATCAGATCTCGGAAACTAAGCAGGGTTGGGCCTGGTTAGTACTTGGCTGGGAGACCTCCTGGGAACACCAGGTGCTGTAGGCTTGGGAGACGCTCCCGGCAACCCACTCCCAAACATCAATCCGCCATTGAAAACTCTATGAATAGCGGAGAAGCATGACAATAGTGTTCTGCCTGTTGTACGTAGGGTCACTATGAGTCGGATACCGACTCGACAGCACTTAACAACAACAACAACCATGTATATTACTGGGGTTCAGTAATACGTGATATTTCAATACATGCATACATCAGGCAGTGATCAAATAGCAGTGATTAATATTTCCCTTTCCTTGCCATTTCTTTCTGTTCCGAGACTTCAAGTTCCTCTCCTCTATAATTTCTGTCTGTAAGTAGATTTACCTATTTTAGACACTTTGTGTAAATGGAATCACACACTATAGAGTTCTTTGTGCCTGGCTTCTTACATTCAGCATGTTCAAAAGGTTCGTAGATGTAGCATGGGTCACTACTTCATTTCTTGTTATTGTTGAATTTTATTCCATTGTATGATGTTGTTGTTAAGTGTCATCAAGTCAGGTCTGACTCACACCTACCCTATGTATAACAGATGAAACACTCTCCGACACTGTGCCATGCCCGGCACTATTGTCAGTGCATTTCTGCTATTCATAGGGTTTTTAGTGGCTGATTGTTTTGGGAGTGGGCTGCCATGTCTTTCTCCCAAGCCTACATACAGCACCTAGTATTGCCAGGTGGTCTCCAATCCAAGGACTACCCAGGCCTGATCCTGCTTAGCTTCCGAGATTCCACAACTTCAGGTGCCAGGGTGGTCTGGCTATAGATACAACCATCCTAGGGGGTGTGAAATGTTATCTCATCTGATCTCAATTTGCATTTCCTGGATGACTAATGATGTTGAGCTTTTTAAAATATGTCTAATGGTCATTTGTATAGCTTCTTCTGAAAAGTATCAATTCCACTGTTACTTGAGTTATTTATCTTTTTATTACCGAACAGAGTCCATTTTCACTGATAAGGGAGTGGTGGTTTCCATAAACAACAGTCGACTCAAAGCCAAAGGCGTAGGTCAGCACCACAATGCCCAAAACCACAGGAACCAGAGCTTCAAGTTGCTGCATGAAGCCTGTCTACGGAAGGGGGAGCTGTTCGAGGACCCCTTATTCCCTGCAGAACCCAGTTCTCTAGGCTTCAAGGACCTGGGCCCCAACTCCAAACATGTGGAAAACATCTTCTGGCAGCGGCCCAAGGTGGACAGTGGGAGGGGAGGCGTGGGCTCATGGGGGAGGGGGCTTTATAATCTCCACCCCCCACTGGCCTATCCTGACCCCACTCCAGGCCCCGCCTCCATCAGAGCTGGGGGCAGTTCTGAACACACTTCAGCTTAGCCTTGGGCAGTCAGAACCAGGCTTGGCTAGCACCACCTAAGCTAGTCCAGCTGGTCCCCCACCCCACCCCCGTCCCCTTACCCATTCTCTAGAACTTAGAGTGGCAGCATTCCCTAGAAAAGGCCCAAGGGAGGTGAGGACAGAGTGTGTTGCATCCCTTGATGCCTTTATCTCTTTCCTGCAGGAGATCATAAGCAATCCCCAGTTCATCAGGAACGGGCTGTCTCCCACAGACATCTGCCAGGGGGTCCTTGGTGAGTGGGGAGCAGGGAGCTGGTCTCCACGGGAGGCGGGCAGGGGAGAAGGGTGGCAGGAGCAGCACCAGGGTGGGTTTTGAGGCTGGAAAATGAGGCCCTCTAGGCTCAAACAACCTGCTTCTCTTTTCCTGCCTTCCCCTTCTAGGGGATGACAGTGGGACTGTCACACTTGCCCTCCCCTCCCCACCTCCCACCTGCTCCAGTCTGAATTTACAAGTGAGCTGAGGAGACACATTAGTTACCTATTGCTGCATAATAAATTACCCAAGACTTAGTGACCTAAAAAAATAGCAGCAAATACTTCTGACCTCCCTATTTCTGTGAATCAGGGCATTGGAAGCAGCATAGCCAAGTGGGTCTGGTTCAGGGTCTGTCTTGATGCTGCTGTCAAGAAGGCAGATGGCCAGGTATGGTGGCACATGCCTGTAATCCCTAGGCAAGGAGGCAAGGCAGGAGGATTGGGGGTTCCAGGCCAGCCTGACCTACACAGCAAGTTCTAGGCCAGCCTGTGCTACCCAGCAAGTCCCTGTCTCAAAAAACATGAAAGAAAGAAAGAAAGAAAGAAAGAAAGAAAGAAAGAAAGAAAGAAGAAAGAAAAAAGAAAGAAAGAAAGCGAGGGAGGGAGGGAGAGAGAAAAAGAGAGAGAGAGAAGAAAGAAAGAAAGAAAGAAAGAAAGAAAGAAAGAAGAAAGAAAAGAAAGAAAGAAAGAAAAGAGAGAAAGAAAGAAAGAAAGAAAAAGAAAGGAAGGAAGGAAGGAATGAATCGGCGGGGAAGGAAGGAGAAGACGGAAGGAAGCAAGCAGGCAGCTGGGCTACAGTCCTCTGAGGGCTTGGTGGGGCTGTGCTCTGCCCTGAGATAGAGCTATCTCGCATCGCAAGGTCTCAGCGCCTTGTCAGCTATGAGCAGGAGGCCTAGATCCTTGCTATGTAGGCTTTTCCACAGGACTGTGTGAATCCACACAGCGTGGTAGCTGGCTCCCCTCAAGTGAGTGGTCCAAGAGAGCAGAAGGAAGAAGCCATAGCGCCTGGGATGACCTAGTCTCAGGAGTCACCCAGGGTGATTTCCACCATCTTCTATTTGTTAGAAGCAAGCCCCGAATCAGGCCCACACTCAAGAGTATGGGA
>VMDO01008528.1:72500-83415 GCA_007922755.1 Pedetes capensis
TGTCCCTGGCCTCGGACTTGCGATCCTCTTGCCTCAGCCTCCAGAGTCTCTGGGATGACAGGCCTGAGTGAGCCACCATGCCCAGCCCAAACCTAAAGTTTAATTCACAAGGAAAGAACTTGAACTTGGAGGGTTCTCACCTTATGTGGGATGCCCAGGTCAGACCCTGAGTACCTTCCATTCCTCTGGGTTCTGTAGGTCACCAATAGCAGTGAGATGCAGTCGGTAACCAATAACATGCTGGTGAGAGGACATGCTTACGCAGTGACTGGCCTCAAGGATGTGAGTACTGCCAACTGACCCTGTCCCGAGAAACTTGGGAAGGAAGAGCGCTGCCTCCTAACCCCTGACCTCTGGCCCCTGGTTCTGAGTTTTCACACCTTCCCCCAGGTCCTCTACAGAGGCAAGACGGAAACACTGATTCGAGTCCAGAATCCTTGGGGCCGGATTGAGTGGAATGGAGCCTGGAGTGACAAGTAGGTCCCTGACCCAGGCGAGGTGGGCAAAGGACACAGCAGGTCTCCCACACAGGCAAGGTCACAAAGGGGCCGAGCTGTGTCCCCAGTGCTGCTCCGTGTGGCCAGGACTGCAGAAGGCAGGCCTTAGGGACCAGAGAGTCCCTGGGGAAGAAGGAGCTGCAGCCAGCCACCCTTCAGCTGCCTTCTCTCTACAGCTCCAGGGAGTGGGACGAGGTGGACTCTGCCATGAAAGTAGAATTGATGCGCAGGAAAGAAGATGGGGAGTTCTGGTCAGTGCGGCTAGGGAGCCCTGCCTACTCCCCCTTGCCACCCTCCCTGCTGGGCCTCAGCCAGGGAGGTTCTGGGCCCCCTGGGAGGCAGGGAGGAGCGTGGGCATTATCCTGACACCCCCTCCCCCAGGATGTCCTTCCACGATTTCCTGAGCAACTTCACTCTTCTGGAGATCTGCAACCTCACGCCTGACACACTCTCCGGGGACAAGACGTGCTGGCACACCACCTTCTATGAGGGCAGCTGGCGGAGGGGCAGCACCGCGGGAGGCTGCAGGAACAACCCCAGTGGGTGATGGGACCAGAAGGGGGCAACGGGAGGGAGGGACCCACGGACTCACTGGGAAGCCAGGCCTGCTGGGTCAGGGCACAGGAGGTCGGTGGAGGTCAGATCCCGCCACCCACGGTCACGGAGGGAGGACTGTGGCCGGGGACACTCCTCACCGAAAGGAAGAGCAGTGTCAAGGCCCTGCCCAGCACGACGAACCTGCCCTGTGTCCTTCCTCCACAGACACGTTCTGGACCAACCCCCAGTTCAAGATCTGCCTCCCAGAGACGGACGACCCAGAGGAGGACTCTGAGGACAGTTCAGTCGTCTGCACCTGCCTGGTGGCCCTGATGCAAAAGAACTGGCGACACGGTCGGCCAGAGGGAGCCCAGCTGCTGACCATTGGCTTTGTCATCTTCTCGGTTGGTGCTCACTTGTCTCTAGCCACCCTAAGTCCTTATCCCAGCCTCAGTCCTATAAGACTCTTCTTAAAAGCCTGGCATGAGGGTGCACACCTGTAATCCCAGGTGGAGACAGGAAAAATCACAAATTCGAGGCCAGAAGCAGTTTGTGTAATTTAGTGAGACCCTGTCTCAAGATAAAAAATTCGCCAGGTGTGGTGACACATGTCTGTCATCCCAGTGACAAGGGAGGTAGAGGGAGGAGGATCGCAAATTCGAGACCAGAGGCAGTCTGCGTAATTTAGCAAGACCCTGTCTCAAAAAGTAAAAAAAAAAATGGGCTGGGGGTGCACTTGCAGAGGATGCAAGCACAAGGCCCTGTGTCCAACCCCCAGTACAAAAAAGAATATAAAAAATTAAAAATGGTCTGGGGGTGCAGCCCAGTGGTAGAGCACAGGCAAAGTATGTGTGAGGCCCTCCAAGCTGCCTCTGGCTTCAAACTCATGATCCTCCTGCTTCAGCCTCCAGAGTCACTGGGATTATAGGCATGCAACTTCCCGTGCACACCCACCCACTCCTACCCCCCATGCTTCCTCTTCCTATACAGCCACAATGCCATTATAGTACCCCATCCTCATGACCTCCTCTAATCCTAATTACCCCCCAAAACCCTCACCTCCAAATATCACTAACATGTGACTCTGCAGATGAAATTTCAGCCTGAGTTTTGGAAGGACAGAGACTCAGACACAGGAGTGACTTACTCTGTTTAACCTGATGTAACTCACCTTTTTCCAAACTTATTTGGAGTTGGACACAGTGGTGCCTATAGTCCCATCTACTCACGTGCTGAGGCCAGAAGATCACTTGAGTCCATGAGTTCAAGGCCAACTTCAAAAAGCAAATATACAAACTTATTTGTCCTCAGTCCTCTATTTATTTCTCTCTCTCTTCTATTTTTTTTTTTTTGATGGTACATTACCATGTAGTCCAGGCTGACCCAAATGATCCTTCTTCCTCAGCCTCAATGCTGAGATTATAAGTATATACCACCATGCTCAGCCTCAATGATGGGATTATAAATATGTACCATCACGCCCAGCCTCAGTCCTCAATCCTCAATTTCAATTATCACCTATTAACTTCCTGCACGATATGAGTGTTCTCAGAAGATAATTCTGGAAAATACTCTCTTAGGTTTTCTTTCTAGCTCTCTTCACTTTTTGCAGTGTGAGAATGAGTGAATCACCTCACCCCTTTGGCATTTTATTTCCTCTCCTTAACCTGGAGTGATAAAAGTCTACCTTAGCAAAACTGTGTGTAAACTGTACTTTGCTATCCAAAGCTGGCAGATTCTTAAGGCTATCAGAACCCAAGCCCCACCCACCATCATTATCCCAGTGCCCTCACATACCTTAACACACCCCAACACATGCACACGCACACACACACACACACACACACACACACACACACACACACACACACTATGTACACCACACCTGGTTTCTGCAGACCTGAGCACCTTTACACCCTGGAGATCTGACCCTCTTCTCTTCCCTTCCCAGGTCCCAAAGGAGGTACAGAAGAAAAGATGAGGCGCTCACCTCTGGCAGGCACCCACCCCACCCCTGGCTATGTGTAGATTGGCAAGGGTGGGATTTGGCCCAAAGCTGTGGAGAGCCCTGGGTTAGGATTCCACCCCCTCTCCCCAGAATCTGGTGGGAGTTGGGGAAAGAAGAGACCATACTGGGTTTGTTGACCAATCGGACAGTGTCCAGGCCAGGTCAGTTGGTGTTGATGCCTACCCCTAACCCCGCCCAGCAGGCTCCTGACCTTGGATTCCCCCAAGTGTCCCCCCAGCCGCCCCACCAACAGCACTCACTCCTTGGGCCAAAAGAAATCCCTAAATAGGCATTTTCCAAGGCCAGTCATACCTGGCAAAAATTCTAGAAATGGCCATTTGCTCATTCACTTATACATTCAACAAGTCTTTATGGAGCACCTACTGGGTGTCAAGTGCTTGTCCAGTCTCCAGGGGCTCAATAGTGAGCAAAAACAGTGTGAGGCCCTGGGCTCAATCTCAACCCAGAAACAACAAAGATAGACACAATCCTTGTCCTTCTCCGAACCTGTGGGGGACCCTCTCTCCCAGGCCGGTCCTGGACCCACCTCCTGGGCACATACAGTTTCAGAACCTTCATGATAGCCACTTGAAGCAGGACTTCTTTGTGAAATATCAAGACCACGGCTTCTCGGAGATCTTCACCAACTCACGGGAGGTGAGCAGCCACCTACGGCTGCCTCCAGGGGAATATATCATCATCCCCTCCACCTTCCATCCACACAGAGACGCTGATTTCTTGCTGCGGGTCTTCACAGAGAAGCATAGCGAGTCTTGGTGAGGGTCTGATATCACTGCTCCAAGATCCTCTACCCGAGAGCTACAAGATATCAAGCTCAGCAAGCTGCCATCTGATCCTCCTCTGCCTTGCCCCTGTTTTACACCCAGTGAAACGGAGGCATAGGGAGGTGAAGTCCCAGTTAATAGTAAAACCAGAGCTAACACTAGAGTCCACACCCCGTGGAGGTGTTCCATACTATTCCAGATGCAGGACATGACCTGTTCCACACCACCCCACTGAAACCCCCATCTCCCTGACCCCTGGAAATCCCTAAACCTTCACTCACTTTTGCCCAGGGAACTGGACGAAGTCAACTACGCTGAGCATCTCCAGGAGGTGAGGGGAGTCTATGAGGCTGGGGGGTCAGGAAGGAAGCGTGCGGGAGGTATGGAGGGAGGTGTGGAGGGACTCATCGGACTGGCTCCCTGTCCCACTCCCTTCTCCCAGGAGACTGTCTCTGAGAAGGAATTGGACGAGGACTTTAAGCATTTGTTTGACATAGTGGCAGGCGAGGTGAGCCATGGGCTGAGTCTGAAGGGAGGTGGCTGCCAGGCTGTAGGGGCCAGAGCAGGAGGTTAAGGTCCCTCTTCCTAGGACAAGGAAATAGACATGTATGAGCTTCAAAAGCTGCTCAACAGGATGGCCATAAGATGTGAGTCCTGCACCCTCCCTCAAAAGCCCTCTCCTGGTTGCTTTGCCCCACCTACACCCAAAGCCCATTCATTGTCTTTTCTTTTTACCCCTTCCCTCCCTCATAGTCAAAAACTTCAAGACCAAGGGCTTTGACTTGGATGCCTGTCGTCGTATGATCAACCTCATGGATGTATCTTACTGCCCAGTGCTTTCACACCCCTGGCCTCTGCCCCTAAGCCTGACCCAAAGAGCCTGCCCCTTTTATCAAACTAGGGTCCCCAAAAGTGGCACTGCAGGGGTCTCAAGGGTCAAAAACCCAATAGCCAAATGGCTGTTGCCATCAGAGAACTCAGAGCCTGCACAGAGCCCCTCTGCTTCCCTATGCCAGGATGCCCCCTTCACTCCCTCCCAGGCAATCCTTGACCACCCACTAGAAAGACGGTTCTGGCAAGCTGGGGCTGCTGGAGTTCCAAGTCCTGTGGAAAAAAATCAAGAAATGGACGGTAAAAGGGCCCTGCAGAGACAATCCATGGGAATGAGGGAAGGAGGTCCTCAAGAGAGATGGGGGCAGCCAGGCGCGATGGTGCACTCCTGTAATCCCAGCGGCTCGGGAGGCGGAGACAGGAGGATCGCAAAAGTAGAGGCAGTCTGCGTAATTTAGGGAGACCCTGTCTCAAAAAGTAAAAAAATGGGCTGGAGGTGCAGCTCTATGGTCCAGCACTTGCAGAGCATGCAAGTGCAAGGCCCTGAGTTCAAACCCCAGTACCGCAAAAAAAAAAAAAGAAAGAAATGGGGGCCAGCGAGGAGGAAGCCAGGATGTGGGCCCATAACTACACACATGCACATGCACGCCCATGCTCCCATGCACACTGACATGCACATAACACATGCATGCACACTGACATGCACATAACACACACACTAACATACACATCCACACAACACACATGCACATACACACAGAAAGGGCCTGTTGATGTGGTGGTGTCGTTAGGTGTCGTGGAGTTGTGTCTGACTCATAGCAACCCTCATAGGATTTTTCTTCAATGGCTGATTACTTCAGGATTGCTTTGAGAATGGATTGCCATGTCCTTCTCCCATTTTTGCAGTGTTGGAACTCGAACCCAAGACCTCAGAGACTGCACAGCAGTGCTCTCTCAACTGAGCTAAATTCTAGTCCTGTTGAGGTGTCAGCTAGTCAAAATGTTTAATAACTAGTATGGCTCAGGTAAAGGCCAGCCAAGAAGGATGCCTCCAGAGAATAGTAAGTTCGAGGCAAGAGGCAGCCTGATAACTTAGCGAGACCCTGTCTCAAAATAAAAAATTTAAAAATGGGCTAGGGGTGCAGCCCAGTGGTAGAGCACTTGCAAAGTATGTGCAAGGCCCTGGATTCAACTCCCAAGTATTGCAGTAAATAAATAAATAAATGGCTGAAGGTGCAGCTCAGTGGTAGAGCACTTGCAAAATATGTGTGATGCCCTGGGTTCTGTCCCCAAGAACCACACACACACACACACACACACACAAAGAGGATGCTGCAGGATGCACTGGTCAAAAAACCAGAGCCTCCCATCCCATCCCGCACTCTCCACCCCTGCAATGCTTGAAATGAATCTTTAATCACTAGATAATAGGAACACTGAGAGCTCAGGGAATGAGTCAGGATGGGCAGCTCTTAGAGTCTCGGGCAGGTGTTGTGAGCCAACTGTCCTGCAATATTTCATTATGTCAACCACTATGCCATGCCTACGGCCTATGCATTCATGTGACTTAAGGACATCTTCAGAGAGTGTGACCAGGACCGCTCAGGCACCCTGAACTCCTACGAGATGCGCCTGGCAATTGAGAAAGCAGGTGAGGGGACAGCAGGAGAGGGTTCCAGGAAAAGGTTGGGGGGCAAGCAGCGGGGAGGCCATGTCCAGACGCCCGGATTCTGCCCCTCCCTGCTCCTCCATCTCACAGGCATTAAGTTGAACAACAAGGTGATAGAGGCGTTGGTGGCCAGGTACGCAGATGATAACATGATAGTGGACTTTGACAGCTTCATCAACTGTTTCCTCAGGCTGAAGGCCATGTTCAGTGAGTCAGTCACCTGTCCCCTCCCCAGCCTAGGCCAGGGACACTGGCCCTCTCCCATCCCCCATCCTGAGGAGCACCATACCAGAACGACTCCCCCTTACTGGACAGATCCGGTGGAGATTCAAATCCCAGCTCCCCCTTGCTGGGGCTGCGACTTATCTGCCTGTGCCTGCATTCCCTCTATAAAATGTGGGTGATAACAGTGCTGTCCCAAGGCCAGGCATGGTGGCATATGCCTGAAATGCCAACCCTTGGGAGGCTGAGGCAGGAGGATTGATGCAAGTTCCAGGCCAGCCTGGGCTACACAGGAAGACCCTATCTGAAAACACAAAACAAAAAGCAAAAACCTGTACCCATAGGACTGAGTTAGTCCATAGAAAGCACTCAACCTGTAATCCCAGGGGCTCAGGAGGCAGAGGCAGGAGGATCACAAGTTCGAGACCAGAGGCAGTCTGCTTAATTTAGTGAGACCCTGTCTCACAAAGTACAAAACAAAGCGGGGGTGCGGCTGGGGGTGCAGCTCAGTGGTCCAGCACTTGCAGAGCATGCAAGCGCGAGGCCCTGGGTTCAATCTCCAGTACCGGGGGGAAAAAAATAAAAAGGCACTCAGAACCAGGTGCAGTTCCTAGCAAGGCTACCAGCTGCCATCATTCATTCCCCAAGAGGCTAGGGGATTTTTACTTGCACAGCAAAGAACAACTACTGCCCTTTTGGACCTTCTACCCTGTCGATTAGACCATTGGCTCAGCTTGGAACCCCTCTTCCCGGTCTTCTCCCTAAAACAGCCTTCTTTCTATCCATGGACCCTAAGAACACTGGCGTTATTTGTTTGAACCTGGAGCAGGTACGGGGGAGGGGTGGGGGGACTCCGAGGCCCCACCCGACGCCAGTCTCCCCGCCCACCTTGCCCCGCCCTTGCCTCCCCTCCCAGCCCATCCTCCTCCTGCTCTTTCCCCACAGTGGCTGCACATAACCATGTGGGGGTAGGAGCGCTGTGGCGCCTGGCTCCCTACGACCATAGCAGGCCTTCTGGCCCTGGACGGTGGGTGCTCCTTGCTGCCCTCTGCCCTCCGGTCTCTGCGGATGGAATAGGCCTCGGGTAGTGGGGCCGGGGCCCCATACGTAGTGTTTACTCAGCGCGCACCCTCCTTCTCAGAGGGGTTCTCTTCTACCCCAGCAGTCTGACGCTCTGAGAATATTTTACTCAAAGGGATGCTTCCCCAGTTTCCGCTGGCTGAGAGGCCGAGAACCGCCTCCTTAGTAGCCTCCTTAGTGCCCTTTGCTCTTTCTGTCCACTCACACCTGCCTGCTGACCAGCCCCCTCTCTCCTTTTCAACAGAGGACATTATTATAACAATAAATAAGACATGCCCCACTGGCTTCTCTGTGACTGGATTCCTTTCTTGGTTTTCTCGCTATGTAGCCCAGGCTGGCCTGGAACTTGATTTGATCCTCCTGCCTCAGCCTCTCCAGTGATGAGATTATAGGCAGGCTCCCCCACGTCTGGCTTGTGTCTGGGTTCCTATGCTAGGAAAAGGCTGGCAGGGATGCAGGTCACTTCCTCAGCACCAAAGAGGGGGGCATGCCTCACCTCCAGGGAGCATTTAGAAACGTGTGCTTGTTATAGTAACTCAGGGGCTCTGCTGGCATTCATGGGCACTGCCAGGATGCTGAGGGCACCTAACCCTTGGTCAGAAGGCTATAGTGTCCTGGATGGTGGAGCAGGGAGTAAGAGGGAGGGAGCCACCTACCTTCAAAGTCTGCACACTGGGGCTGGCAAAGGTAGGGGCCACAGGGCCCTAAGCCTCCTCTGTTGTCTCCTTTTATAAACTGGGGTCCCTAAAGGTGGCACTGCAGGGGTCTCAAAGGTCAAAAACCCAAACCCAGCAGCCAGCAGGCAGGCAGGCAATACACATGAAGGGTCCTGGTGTGAGACTGGAGGGTAAGGAGGGTGTTTCCATTCCTGCCTCCCAAGTGTTCAGGTTCAAGTTCTTCTTACTGTTAGAAATTGTTGCCTGTCAACTCTTCCCCTCACAAGGTTATGGGGAGACATGGGAAGTGCGGGTTGGTAGGTCCAGAGTACAGTTCTGGAAACCTGGACCTTGTATTTAGCATATAAAAGAATTTATATGCTAAAGAATTTATATACCCGACACAGAAATTATACTATAAAATGGGTTTATTAAAGATGTTGTTAGGTACCGACAAGTTGTATCTGACTCAGCGGCCCTCAAAGGCCTTTCAATAGCTATTTTGGGATTGCCTTGGGAGTGAATTGCCACATCCTTCTCCCACTATTGCATTGCTGGGAATCGAACTCAGGACCTCAAAGACTGCAGAGCAGCACTCTACCAACCGAGCTAAATCCCAACGATTATTAAAGATAGCACGCCCTTAAGGAATAATTACAGGGAAAACTGAGGCACCGGAAGAAGCTTAGGTAAATCTGCAAAGGAGCTTAGAAAAACCTGCGCTCCTGAGTGACTCAGCATAAGGATGTCCCTATTCCCCAGGGGCCTGCAGCCCTAGAGTCTGATCCCATCAGATCTCGGAAGTTAAGCAGGATTGGGCCTGGTTAGTACTTGGATGGGAGACCACCTGGGAACACCAAGTGCTGTAGACTTAGGAGAAGGACCCAGCAACCCACTCCCAAAAACCAATCCACCATTGAAAACCCTATGAACAGCAGAGAAGCTGTTTCACCTAGTGTACACAAGGTCACTATGAGTCGGACACTCACTCGACAGCACCTAACAACAACAATTCCCCAGGGGAAGGTAAAGCAGCCACAGAACAGGAGAGTTAAGAGGCTTTTAGAAGGAAAAGTGCCTTGGATAGACAGAGGAGAGACGGGCACAAAAATACTAGAGAGAGAAGAGCAGAGGCACAGAGAGGAAGAGAGAGGATGAGAGAGGAATGGAAAAAAGAGAAGGTGGGTGCCTGTTCCCCACCAGTTTTTTCAAACTAGGACACACCCAGTGTGACATCAGCCCTGGGCTCCCAGCGCTTGGCACCTGGTGTGACCTGGGTCTAGGTTCTTTATTTTATAAATGGCTCAAGGGCTTGGGTGGGTGTGGAACCCATTTGAAAATGTCCTTCCTGTGTCCTCAGAGAGCCAAGTGACTTCTTCATTGTGTCGGAACAGCAGGAGCCATTTTCAGTCCCGTTTTCCTCCATATTGCCTGCGAATGAACGCCTAAGCTAGCTACCTAACAACAAGAGGGACAGAGGAACGGGTCCTTGATCCACTGGTTCTTGACCTGGAGTCTTTGCCCCACATGCACCCCACACCTACTCCCAGCCTAGCCCCATGTTCCTGCGGTCATGAGAAGACCAAGGCCCCTGCCACAGACCCTCAACCACCCTTGTGTTCTTCCAGATCTTTCCACAGCTGCCCTGTCAGCCTCTGGCAGGGGCACGTGAGCTGCTCAGCCTCTGAGGTAGAGAAGCGCCCTGCTTCCCCTAGATTAGAGTCCTGTCCTCCCCAAAGAGCCTGAATCCTCCCTGCCTCTGTGTGCTCTTGCAGATTCCTGGGACAGCTGGTTTGGGGTGTCCTCCCACAGGAAGGCTGAGCCCTCCCTACTCTGTGTACTAACTGGGCTCAGCCCTGGTATGCTGAGGGAGCAGCTGAGATTCCTATCCTCCCAGAGCTGGCCTCAGCACCAGCCCAATCCACCCCCCATCCCCCACCTCTGCCTCCTTTGTGACTTCCAAGACCAAACCTAGCCGCCCTCCCTTCATCATGGACAACCCCCACTGCCAGAGGGACCATTGGTTCCACTCCAGAGGGACCATTTCCCATCCTGCCTTCCTTTCTCTGTCCTTTTCCGTCTGACAGATTGGTCTCACTCTCTAGGGAGCCTCTTAAAGCATTGATTTGTCATGCATTATCTTTCCTCCCTTGAGAGCTGGCAGCTGCCTTTTCTCTCCAGAGCTATCTTCCTGAGGAGCAAAGGGGTGGGGCAAAGGCAGTGAGGTCCTAATACTAGCAGGTCTTTTGAGACTTTTTTAGAGACCCTGGCAGTCCCAGAACCCCAGGAAGATGCTCTCCCCATCCCTCGTCCCTTGCCCTAGAGTGAGATGCTCCCAGCTTCAAGCCAGGATGGAAGGGAAGCAGAAAATCCCCAAGTCTGGGATATAACTTCTTTTAAAAAAAGCATATTTTTATTTTTAAATAACACATTGTTGTTGTTGTTAGGTGCCATCGAGTCGGTATGGGACTCATAGCGACCCTCTGTACAACAGGGGAAACACTATTGTCAGTGCTTCGCTGCTGTTCATAGGGTTTTCAATGGCAGATTGATTTTTGGGAGGGGGTTGCCAGGTCCTTCTCCCAAGCCTACAGCTTCTGGTGTTCCCAGGCGGTCTCCCATCCAGGTAC